>CBVK0102128180.1:0-13660 GCA_900067695.1 Picea abies
ATATTGACATAGGAATAAGAACTATGCTCGAGAATCCAGGTTCAATCCCCAGACCTCTGTTTCATTTTTTTAACGAGATTGAAATCAGAAAACCATGATCAAAGATGGTTTCATTGTTTAATGAGCTTGAAATCATAAAACCATGCTCAAATATCCTATTCTTGATTATGGATTCCAAGAGGATAACACTCTGGAAGGACACCATTTCAAGGGACAAAACTTGGCCATGGATTCCAAGAGATCTTCACTTGATGGAAGAAACATACTATGGAAGAAACACATGTCGAGGGTCGTGATAGGGGTAATAAGGCCAGGCTCCAAAATACCTACCAAAGAGATCACCATGTCAACTACCGGATCCAAGTCATAAGAGGTTGAGCTTATAGTGAGAGGCTCATCTGCATCAGTAGCTGAAGGCATGGGAGACAATGCCGCATAATTGACCTATGGTGGGGGCGATATCGTCTGCATATAATAACTATTCAGGTAGGTCATTGAGTTGATAATCAAATCATGGACAACAAAGGAGAGTTGATCAATAGTCACATCTCTTCCATCGTGCGAGAAAGATATCACACAAAAAAGAGTGGACACAATAAATTTCATGGCATAGACATAGTCTCTCCCAAGGAGTAAATCAAAATCCATGGGGTCTTTGACTACCATGACATCAATAAAAATAGTTTTCCCTCCCAAAGTTATGGGAAACTGAGGAAGGGTCCCTAAAGGTTGACTGGTTCTTCTAATGAAAGACAACAGATTCTGCGTAACTGTCACAAGGTGAGGATAACCCAAATCTTTCCAAGCAATAGAGGACAAAATACTAACGGACAAAATTTCGTCTATCAACGTCTGAGGAACATCCCAACCACAAAGATGTATTGTAATATTGAAAGGAATGTGAGAGGGAAGACGAGGTCCATTTAGCGCACCCCAATAAAAAATGATGGACTCATTACTTGGAGGGCGTTCCACGAGAGAAGGAGGAATTGCCCCTAGCAAGGTAGAATTTGTATCAACGAGAAAAACATGGGAATAATCGGGTTTACTCTCTAGAGAGTAGGATTGACCAATGATGGGATCAGATCAATCACTCGGGATACATTCTCAAGGGAAGAATGGGGTCGACGGGTGGAAACGGATCGACTACTTGGTTTTCACTCTTTAACGGGAGAGTGGGTTCGACCGAATATGGGATCAAATTAACCACTTTGTCAACTGGTTCAACTAAGGACATGACCAGAGTGACTACATGATCAACCATATTAACCGATGAAGGGACCAGATTAATCATTTCATAAAATATAGGTGGGTCAAGAGTAATATTGTGATAAGAAGCTAGAAGTTGAGGCTAGGAAACAGTCATGTCTTCCAGTAATTTTGAGGCTTCGTCCATACGATGGAAAAGGTGAGTTTGATGACTACCTCCGCATAACCTACATGGTAACTTGACTCTACTTTTCTTCTTCCCAATGGTATCCTGACTAGTTGACGGGAGGTCATTACATGTTGTGCAGAGGCTGACGACATGGGATGGAGAGGGTGTGTAGACCATGCTTCTATAACCTTGGATAAACCAGGGAAATCCTTAAGAATATGGATACCCTTACAAATCCTGCAAGGGTACTTGGGATTACGGGTTGTTTGGTTGATCTTGGCATCATCAACACTCTCAACATGATTATTAGTACATGGTGATTTTCCAACATGTCTGGCAGCGGTTGGAATTTTAGATGCTTGCTTATTTTTCTTCTTCTTCTTATCCACCGAGTTACTAGCTTCATATCTTTCACTCAACGAAGAAGATGAAATGGAAGAAGACCTTGCAAGTGGAGAAGGTGAAGAAGATATTAATGGTGAAAATGGTGAAGGATCAACATGAGGTTGATTCTCTTGGGGGGAAGTTCTTAAAACCGAAGCACTTTTTGCATTCAAGATTACCAGAGTGGAAAAAAACCATACCAATAACCCAATTGTGAGACTTGGAAGGCTCAAAGTAGTGATGTAAGGAGGACCAATGTTTTTGTAGGAAGGAAAAAAAAAATGTTCTCTCGGAGCAGGGGTTGCTTCATTGGTAGTTTCGAGAACTGACACCATTAAAAATAGATCCAACATAGATTCTGCTAGGGAAAATAAACAACACACGCTAAAAATCTAGGAAGCAAGCAAATAAACAAAGCCTTCTCACAATGAACACACTAGTTGGTGATGAAATCCCACATCGTGAGAAAAATATAAGAAGGGGCTGAGATAGAGTGGGTGGAAAAGTTACATTGACGACTTTCTTAAAGGACTTACACCCTGGTGCAAGCTCCCACACAAAAACATGGGTATAGCCTCCAAGGAGCCCGAGTGAGTTTGGCCAACGTCGATCCTAGGTACCATGAAGACTTGCCCCTCCACAGTCACCTTGTGTAAATACTCTAAAGAGAGAGGCTACTAAGGTTACAAATTACTACAATGATGTCTGGGGAATAAGTCGACAGTCCGATCCATGCGTAAGGGAAGGGTATCTAAGCCCGAAATCGCCTCGAGAAGGTACGCACAATATTTTCTTCTCAAGTGACCCCCAATAATATGTGCAATCTCTACACTAAGACCAACAAATAAGGGTAACTTTGTCGACCCTAATGTGACCTCGTGATTGACCCTTGTGTTAGAAGGGCTTCTCAGGATAAAATGTAGCAAGTGGATTTAACTCTCTCTATCACAAGATAATATGTTTGTTTGTAGCATTGGAAAGTTATCTTTCACACCTATTCCAAATCCCTACAACCAATCTAATGTAGGTGTGCTACCAAAAAATATAAAATTGTCTAATCAAATTTTACAAGCACTTTATCTTTAAGGTTGTTGTTTACTCAAGAGGAAAATGACGTGGACGAGATGATGTTTTGACCGACTCTAAACAATGCAAATACATGAGAATGCAAATATTTTCACTTCGATGAAAGATATATTACGAGAAGGAGAAAACATTTATCATTCCTATATGCACAATGTCCCAATTTTTTTATTAAACTCATCCATATCAAGATCTTCAAGAAATGAGCCAAAGAGAATGTACACCAATACACGATTCGTGGCCCCCCCATGCTAAAAACCATGCAATTTTTCTACTTCAAATGCAAATATTCCCCCAATGTAATGCGAAAAGAAACCCAAACTAAAATTTTTCTTTTAAAATGAACTATTCAGAAAAGAAGTACTCCTTCACTAAACAATTCTAAATAAAAAACAATTATTTGTAACTGATAGACACTCAAAGCAAGAGATCAAATCTTTCAACAACAAACAAGCTAAAACAAAGAAAAGAATAGCCAAAAGTAGATTCAAAGAATGTCACGAAGACTGTAATTAGACTATAATCAAACCCAAAAATTCACCCCAAAACCATATCACAGATCTAGGAAGGGAAAACAACCAAAAGCTAAAAAAAAATCCAAATCGTCGCAGGCTGTAGGATTAACATAGTGCGACAATCCTTGATCATCATAGGTAAAAGAAGACCACAGAGCGACAACGTCACACTGTCTCTTCAAGGAAGAGTGTGACGATCCTAAATCGTCGCACTGTCCCTCAAAGAAGGGTGCGACGATCAAAGGAAAAATGGAAACAATAAAAAATATGAAGGTTTTCCAGTGAAATTAAACAGTCAAAGAGTCAATCTGGATCTCCCAGTGACTCAGAAAATTAGAAACTCAAGCAGAAAAGCAAGGAAACAATACTACTAGGAAAAAAACATGTTCCCCAGTATGGTCACCAATTTTGTTATTGGACTAATTGGTGAGTGCAGACACAAACATATCTCCCTAACTTCCACAGGAAGCTAGAACAAAACAATAAAGAATACAACACTTTCCCTAAGTTTTAATTATCAAGCATACTAACTAACAAGAGATAAATGAAATACCTTTTAAATGTCATTTGTCCTTGCTAGTGCCATCCTCGCTCCATTCCAAGGCTTATGGGATGATGAACTTGTAGAAAGACACAAGCCAATGAAGTGAAAGCAACATTGTATACTCAACAAAACCTATGTATGTGATCAAGGAGTCATACAATAAAATAAGACTAATTTTATGGGAAATAAATATATCATTGTATTAAAGATATGAAAAGGAGAATACAACCAATGCCTTGATGTTTTAAGGTCCCTTCCAATAGTTCCTTGCTTCCCACACACTTCTTCTCCATGGATTCTGAGATAAAAAATCTATCTTGACAAAGCAAAGCTCAAAGCCACAAAAAATTACTCAAGCTCACACAAAAAACTAGCCAACTAAATCCAACTTTCCCCATGAGAACTCCTCTCCTTTTATAGGATTAAAAGGATAGGGTGAGGAGGTTAGTATGATCCCAAGATATTAAGGATGCAACTCAGATCCAAACCGATCGGAGGTCAACTCACCCTCAAAGCTTCTCTTCCAGAAGCATTGAGAAGCTTCTCTTTTTCCCTCGTACAAAAAATCGTCGCACCCTTAACATTGAGAAAACTACGACGATGTCATAGGCCATTGTGGTGCAACTTGCGATGATCCTAGATCATCACACCCTTAACACTAAGCAAGGTGCGATGATCCATTTTTCTAAGGCTTTTGATAAAGGAAAAGTATAATCCCATCTCTCTGGGAAAATGTATCTTCATTCTTCTTCAGGGATTCATGCCATTGATCCTTCTCAAGACAAAGGATAGGTTTACATCATTAACGGTCATAGGGGTGACGAAAATAATGTGTAACAGTATCCATATTTGCGAGATATATCTCGAGATCCCCTCCACCAATCACATACCCAAAATATACCAATGACCGTTGAGTAAACTCACATTTCTTGAGGTTAACCAACAACTGGTGCTTTTTAAAAGTCTCTAATACTTGCATGAGGTGTGAGATTTTTTCCTCCAAGTAGAGCTATAAACCAATATATCATTGGAATACACAATAACAAATGAATCTAAATATGGACACAATACATCATTCATCAATATCATAAATGTAAATGGTGCATTACATAAGCCAAATGGTATGACCAACCATTCAAACAAACCTTGCCTTGTCTTGAAGGAGGAATTCCAGGTGTGTTCTTCTTTTATGCATACTTGGTGGTATCCATATGTGAGATCCAACTTGGTGAATTATTGGGCATGCTACAACATGTCTAACAAATCATTGATCCTAGGTAGAGGGTATCAATTCTTGAGTGTAATCTTGTTCAAAGCTTTATAGTCGATACACATTTGCCAAGTCCCATCCTTATTGGGTACTATAATGATAGGTGATCCACAAGGTTAGGTTCTTGGTTGAATTACTCCCTACTCCAGCAGTTGTTGCAACTATTTCTTCACTTTCGCTACTTCTAGAACAAACTGTCTATACAACCCAATATTAGGTAATGGAGAGTAAGGGAAAAACTATATCTCGTGCTCCACATCCCTTTTAGGTGGTATTCCTTTAGGCTCTTGGAAAACTCCTCTATATTCCTACAACAAATCCTTCAATTGTTGTCCTTTATTTTTAGTACAACCCTCCAAGGATGCTTACTCTTACCAATTCATCACCTGGTTGATTCTCTCGTAAGAAAAGAAAAACATACCTCTTACTTGAACTAATCAAATTTTTGTCTTGGTTGGCACTTACCAGTGAGATCTTTGATTTACCTTTATGTACATTGATGATGAAATAATTCCCATCCTTAATTAGGAAGTATTGGTTTTCTCTCTACATGAAAATCACATCCCTCATATACATGTAGGGGCTTCCAAACACTACACCACACACATCAAGGGGTACTACATTTAACTCCACTTCATCAATAAAATCTGCACTTACAACAAATTTGATCTTACACTATTTCATGACCTTGATCAACCCCAACATATATGGACTAGCATGATCATAAACCTCCAACCCAATTTTGTTGACTAGATTGATTGTTATGAGATTGTTCTATGAAACAAAATCGAATAGAGAGTCTACTTTGGTCTTCTCAACTTGGATCTTGATATGGAAGAGTTTTTTCATCTCCTTAACTTCCTTGTCATGAAGGATACTCAGATTCACCTCCTTCTACATTGAAGTGCAAGGAATCTTCTCATCCACATCTGAGCTACTCTCTACCTAATTGCTTGAATATGTGGCTATATGGTTCTTCTTATTGGCATCCTTCTTATGGTTCTCAGGGTTCATTTCTAGATGTAGTTTCTGACACTTTTATTCAGTGTGATAATCCATATTGCAATGGTTACAGTGGTTAATTGGATCCTTGCACTGTCATGCAATGGTTTTTGTCTTGTCTTTCCTTTTCCACTTCTTATTTCCTTCATTAGAAGTGTCTTGGTCTCTTTTTGTTTGGAACCACTTGGTTTTCCTTTTTTGTGGCCTATATTTTCTAGATATTTTTTTTGCACACATGACTCATCAATTCTCCTGGGCTGGAAGAGAATCAATTTGTTTCACAAATGACTATGTAGACCCCCCATATACTTGAGGAGTACATCTGGTTTCTTGGGAGAGATACTCATCATGATAACCATATTCTTGAATTCAGTGGTATAATAATACACACTCTGCTCTTTCCTTTTCTTGAATTAATGCCAATGGATCCTTTGGTCCTCTACATACCCAATAGGGTATAACTAGGACTTAATGGGGATTTTGAAATACTCCCACTTAGTTACTAGAAAATATCCCTCTAGCCGAAGTTTCTCCATGTGAATTTCTCACTAGGTTATTGCATGGCCCTCCAATTTTAGTCGGACACATGAAATCTTCTACACCTCATCTATATTGTGAACACTAAAATAGACCTCTAATTGTTGCAATCAATGATTCAACTTTAATGCATCAATATCACCTTGGTATGGCTTGATATCCACTTTCACTTCTATTTTAAACAAATAACATGAAGGGGTAATGGAATTAGAACTTGGCTTCTCTTTCTCAGGCTCTTTCCTTGACTCATTTTCTGGGTCTTCATTATCTCCCAATTTCCCCTTTGATTCAATCTCTGATTTAGAGCCTCCAACCTCACTGAAAAATTTGAAATTGCTTACTAGAGCCACCCAGAGGAGGTACATATTGTGAGAGATGTCGATTACTTACTCTTCCAGCCTCAAAAATATCTCTTCGACTGGATCTTAAGGGTTGTTGTGAATAGACTCATCTGCCATTGCAAGGTCTCTGCGACTTTTTTTAGAAGCCAATTCTTAGATCCTACAACTTTCCACATATATCCTAAAGGAAACTACTATGATAGCCATATAATTTGTAAAATTCCATGGATATTCCACTGGAATAGTTTGTCATAACAAATCTTAAACTATTTTGAAATCTTATATTTTTGCAGTATGATTCCTTATATCCCAGATTTGTTAATTATTAGCTTTGCTTGAATTTATGAAATAATTGAATTATGAAAATGAAATAAATGAGAAAAACGTATACAAACCATCTAGACAATTTAACACAAGATGTTTCCTAGGGAACCCAACATGGGAGAAAACCTAACTAGAAGGTGATGGATATGCTCTGCTTTCTTTTCTTTAGTTATGGAAAGAGACACTCACTATGGACTTGCCTTTAACACTATGGAATGAATGGATGCTACAAAATATCCTACCTCCTCTGTTATACTCTCAAAATACCACTCCTTGGATGCTCTACTCAACTATGGAACAAGTACAATACAAAATAATGGCACCTTTTCTCCTCTTAACAGCCCAATACTTAACATAGCATGATAGTCATATAGGGTTAGGGTTTTGACTTCCTTAGTCCTCAATTAGTGATAAGGTTTGGACCTTCTATAATATTCTTGAAATTCCACATGTGGCTATCCCCACATGCTTTGAGTAATGGGGGATGACGTGCCATCCACTTGTACCATTGTGGTAAACATGGTAGGTCAACTTGAGAGAGGCATAATGTTCGCATACGAACTTCGATTGAGGTTATTCTTGCATTGTTGGAAAGGTATTGATGTGTATAATATACCATCTTCCAACAAATTAGGTTTAGACAAAAAAAAATGTCATTTGATCCCTGAAAATGGCTCTGGAAGATTTCATACAATTTTTCGGACCCAATTTTCCAAATTGGGGCCTACAGATAAAATGGCTTTGCAAGTTGATTCTTCCAATTTTTTTCCACCTAGAAAGTACTGAGATAGATGATAAATTATATAATGGTCCAATATGAATCAAATATAGGGTAGGAGAAAGATAACAAACACCATTCATTTCATTAATCTATATATTTTTTAAAGAAATTATAATATTAGGTGTCTTTTTAAGCAATATACTTGCAAGGATTGTTGAGATGTAATAATTGTGGACCTTTGTTGGCATAGGGGCAGACCCAGGGTTCAATGCTACAACAACGCACCAACAAAACCCTAACTACTGGCCCTTTCAGAAACACCTGTGAAGCAGATGAAGTCTCACCCGAGGTAGAGGTAGGGGTGGTTTCAAGACTCAGGTGTCTGCAACCTTAGCTGGGACACAGATCTGTGATTATATCTCTTATGAAACACTTAGCATCGATCATTCATCAATATCCAACCCTTATTATACTTCACAGATAACACAAAGCATCACAACACTTATTGGGATCTAAAGTATTTCAACACTTAGCAATAGTAAAACAGATCAGATCCTGGATCAACACTAAGCATCTTCATACATATCAGATCTAACATTCATACACATCTAAGAAGCTTAAGCATAAATAGATCTATCTAAATATATTTCAACACTTAGCAAGAGATAAACACATCAAATCCAAGCACAAAGCATAACACACAGATTTACGTGGTTCACCATCATCCTGGGGCTACGTCCACCAACTCTTCTTCTTTATTAGCATCTTCAATCGATTACAACACAAAGCCACCAAAACCCTACTTCGCATAGGAAAAAAGATCTGTGCAGCTCACTAGATCCTTCTTCCTTTCACTATAGCACAAAGACTTCTACAACTTCTTACAATGGCTTGCACTCAGCCTCTTACAATCATGCAAAGAGAACTTACAAAATCTATTAGCACTTAGATTTTCGGCCTAACATCACATAGATGTCGATCCATCCCCCTACTTACTCCGCCTAGATGTTTATTTATACAGTACAAAAATGGGCCTAAACATGGGTAAACCCACTGGCCGACATCCCTTTCCCATTACATATTCCCAAAACCCAAAAAGGGGCCCAAAGTGGGCCGAGATCCCTTGATATTTGCTTCGTTTTACGCTCCATCTTCAACAGGCTGTCGAAGTCCCAAAAATGGTCAAATATGACCAATTAACTTCAAAACTTGGTCAAGGGCCAACAGGCCCCCAACACTCACCTGTGACTCGTCCCGAGTCACTTTGAACTGGACAATTCTGCCTTGAATACTTCAAGCTTGGCTCGAGCTTTTTTGACTTGATTCTTTAATTTGGTCTTTTGTTCAGGGAACTCCTGGATTATTTCATCATTTACTGGTCCATCGAGGCGTTGCTCTGCTGAGATGACAACCTGTTCTAGCTCTGCTCCTTGGGTCTCGATCTCTAAAAATAACATGCATGCCTTATTCCTACATGGGTTGGATTTGCTGTTTGACCTCCATTACTTTACTTTGAAGCATGTGAATCTACTGTTGAGTTGTGCATTGTTCATGAGAATGCTTCATCCTTTCTACAACTGACAGGGCATTCAGCTGCGCCTGTAGCGTATCCGCATGTTGTTTTTCTTCCTGGAGCTCCGACTCCAATGCCTGTAGTTCTGGATTCTCTGTAAGGTTTTTGTAAGTCTGGGAACTTTGGTTACTTAACTGCTTGCACTCCAAGGCAAGAGATTTGATTCTTCCAACTGTGCTTCGAGAAGTTGCCTCTTGTTGGTCTCTTATCTCTTGCGGGGTTTCGGGCACAGTGCAGAGTTCTAGATCTGTGATGTGCTGCTGTAGCTTTTGGATCACCTCTTCTAACTGTGCCACCTACTGTGGAGTTTGGTCCTCAATCTGTACTTTGACTATTGTCACAGAGCGGAGTGCTCTATTGACCCTTTCCTTGACTTCAAGTTGTTCGACGAGCAGCTATCCCTTTCTTTTTTGTAACTCTGCTTTCTCTTCATCAAATTTCTCCTGCATAGCGAGCTTCTCTCATTCTTCATTACTGTGTTGTTCTAAAATAACTTCTTGTGCTTATGCCAAAGCCTAGGTGGCTTGTGTTTTTTCCTCTTCATCTTGTCGAAGGTGAGCTTCGATCGTGTCAACAATCCTGTGGAGTTGAGCTGGCTCATCTCCCATTTCTAATGTTTCTGTTGGTAGAATCGCAGTATAAACTGTGCAGATGGACTGGAGTGCCTTTTGCACTTCTTGAAACTTGACCTTGATCCAACTAAATACCTCCTCCTGCTTGGCTTCTTGTTTCTCTGCTATCTCCAACGAAGTGTCGTTCAATGCAACAACGATGAAGTTGAAGTCGTTCGATGTTAGGGTGGTTTCAAACTTGGTTTTGGTTGCCTTGAATTTCTTTCTAGATGTGGGCTTCAATGGGGAAATATTTCATTTCTTAGAGGGGTCCTCCTCCTCTCTAGGTGGGGTATCCTTGCCTTTCTTCTGCTCGAATTCAGTGTCCCCTATCTCTCCACCATTACCTCCTTTCGAAGTGGATGCATTCTTCATGGTTGTACTGTCAACGTCTTGAGCATCCTCGTTCTTCTTCGTTGTGCTTGGTCCAGTTGTAGTGTGCACTTCTTCAGGACTATCAATATCAGAGAGCTCTGTGGGGTCGGTTGACATGAGGAGGTCCACCGACCACTCCTTAGTAATCTCTTCTAAGTCTTCCTTTATCTACTTGTAGTAGGACTGCAACTGTTGGTGATGCTCATCGGTGCGCGGTGTGATGTAGATGAAGTGGCAATCCGCATTGAACTTCGTCAATGGCCTAAATCTATCAAGCATGTTCGGGGTGATGTGAGGCATAGACTGGATTGTGGCCTTTAGCTGATTGTAGTGAATGTGGAAGACAACGTTGGATTTCCACTACTTGGTCATGTTGTTGGAGTACCACAGCGTACTGAACTTCGTAGCCAGTGGTTCAAAGGGTTCTATATCTCAGAAGGTCGCACCTTCTGGTAGCTCCCATGCGATGAACGTGATCAAGATGAGAAACCAACTAAAATGGAACTCATATCCTTGGTCTTGCACTTCCCAGCAATCCAGTTCCAACTGGTTCACTAAGTACTTCACCCAGTTCATGTGTAATCCCTCCATGCACTTCCCTGCAAGGTCTACCACAAATCCGGTTACCTGGGTTGGTCTGTTCTTCCGTACCAAATTCACTGCAATGAGTTGACAGGCGAGGTGCATTGTGCCATTCTGAATAGAAGCTACTTTATAGCCTCACATTTCGTTCTCAACATGACCATAAGTTTCTTTAATCTTTTTTTCTAAGGCTCGGTCTATGGTCTTTCCAGGGTAAACATCTTGTGGGTTGGGACCCTCCATGCTCAACCCTGTGATCCTGTGGATCAACATTGGATCGACCGTGATGCGAAGGTTTAGCCACAAGTAGCCGCCATGATAGCTCAACAGTAGTAGCTTGATGGAGGCATTGAATTCCTGGTGCCTTCTGAAATGGGGGATCTTCATGACGTTCAACAAAGTGGAATGTGCGAGGTCCATAGTCCATTGCTGAGGGACAATCTTCAAGTTTTTACCCTTTGTCTTCGTCAGGTATTTATAAGGTGTGAGCATACTATAAACCTTTATGTCACCTAGGTTGAAGTCACTGAACTTCAACGC
This sequence comes from Picea abies, assembly GCA_900067695.1. Taxonomy (NCBI): domain Eukaryota; kingdom Viridiplantae; phylum Streptophyta; class Pinopsida; order Pinales; family Pinaceae; genus Picea; species Picea abies. The sequence continues at coordinate 11,781 of CBVK0102128180.1, forward strand.
GGTGAGCTTATTTTGGTTAGCACGAACTATGAGCACTCCTTTCGGGAGGTATGTAGTGATTAACGGGTACTCAAACTCTCGGGGTATAATGTCCTGATTGATCTCACCGCTCAGGTGTGGCAGGTAAGTGGGAAGAATGCTCGGAATAAGCTTGGCATTCGCAAGATTGTCTCGATGATTAGTTATTTTTTCGTTGGTCAGTCAGGATGGGCCATCTCGAGTGGTTGACGGGGAGGCCTGTACTCCTCACGTCAATGATTCTTATATGCCCATGGAAAGTCCTGTTCCTGACATCGTTCTTTCAGTCATTAAATCTATCGGAACTTCTATCGCAGTTTCTTCTTCAACAGTAAGCTCTTTGGACATATGCGCTCAGGATAAGTAGTCGGGATCACAATGAGCTCATACACTATACTATAATGAATAACAAGATCACAACGGTCACTGTATATAGCTACGGACTTCAAATTCTCAATTGGCAAAAGTATTCTCCGTGCATGGAGCGATGGGATAAGTACGCAACTCGGAAACGGTCTGCTTGTAACAATTATGAGCCTCCATTAACTTCATTCGACCCATTGAGGTGTAGTCCAACAGTCTAGTGGCAAACCATTAATTCTTTTTGACCCGTTCGAAGCGGTAGTCGAATAGTTATATCAGCTCCCAACGGCTATATTGCTTCGCCTCGACAAAGTGGCCTATGTCTCTGGTCTGATATCTCGACAAAGTTCAATTTCTGTAAGTTTCCCATTCTACGAGGTTCCCTCTGGAATATTTCGTAGCCTGCCGATCTTAGCTCTCTTTTTACTTATCTTCCTAGACTTCTTTTTGGTGAGATTCATCTCGGTGATTATCTTCCCATTCTAATTCTTATTTTCCTTGGACATAATCACTTTGTACTGCTGAGATCCTTTCAGGGGTAACACTTCTTCTTTATCTAGGATAAGTACTTTTTTCTTCTGTGAGTCCTCCAATATTCTTATGGCTTCGACATCGGGGTTTCTGGTGTAAAATAGCTTCGATTTGTTCTTCTGTTCTTCAAGCAGCTGCGCGATCTTTCTGGTCATAAAATATTTTAACCCTTGCTTCTTCTGTTCCAAAACTTCTTCTTCTTCCTTTCGTCTGGCTTGAGTCTGGCTTGATCTCTATCAATCCAAGGTTTTCCCAGTAACATGGTAAACAGGTTACTATCTTTAATGAATCTAATAATCTCAAAATCTTCCTTTGTCGAAGTTCCATTGACTGTCATAGGTATCTGAGTGAGCTTTCCACATAACATCATCAGTTTTCCTCTGAATAGTCCTATTCCTCCTAGTGAAGGGATCATAGCGGGATTCCCTATAATTTCCCAAGTTCTTTCTGGCATAATGTTTACTTGTGTCTCTTCATCAAGGATAGAGTCAATGTCGAAGTCCCCTATTCTATCTTCAACGCGTTCTTTCTCTTCAAAAATCTCTGGCAGCCTGACATGCCAGTGGTCATTCAAGGTTTATTTCATTTGTATCAATACCTTCTCTAATTCTTTTGGGGTTTCATCCACAGTTTCTGGATCTATCTTAGGGTTTTCTTGATTCAGATTCATTCTTTCAAGTTTAGCAATCATTCTAGGACAATCCAATACCTCATGGTCCATAGCTTGACAACAGAGACAACTAGGTCTTCCACCAGGACATTCTTTAGCAAGGTGTCCTGACCTTATGCAACTATAACAGAGGTTTAGTCCTCTCTTTCTTTTAAATGATCCCCAGCCTTTTTTGTACTGCGCACTAGGATCATGGTAGTTATCCTACAAAAAATTCTTTCTAGGATCATGCATCCATTGGTTAGTCTAAACATTCTTTTTATGCATAGGTATAACATATCTATCATTATTCTTATCA
>CBVK0102128183.1:0-16018 GCA_900067695.1 Picea abies
CTTCCGATCTAACCTCCACTAAACAAAACAAAAAAAAAACTCAAATATAATGTTTATGCCATGGTTTAACAAGTGTCACCACAGGTGGGATGGATACCCCGACCCTGCCAAAGCTCTTCCCCCATGCCAGAGGTTGCAAGTGAAAATCTCGTAGATTTCAAAAAATTTGCAACCAATCAAATGAATGAATAAATGGTTGGCATGTAGAAGCCCATGTCTAGGCCATGTGGCACCTTCTCATTCACCAGAATCGATACCACATTTCCATCAACCATTAGTCCACCTGTCATCCGAGTTGTCAGCCCATTCACCTACTACCGTACATGCCATGTGTCAGACCTACCATGTCATTAGTACGGATGTGCCACATGTCACCCTTGTAGTGCTGACATGTGTCACTCCCTGATTGTTCCATGTATACCTACCATGTCAACAACCCGTCCATGTTACTATACGATCAGTTGCCACATGTCACTTCCAGACGCTTCCATGTTAACATGACGTCATGTCGATATCAATGTTGATTGTTTTCCTATTCACTGTTGACTTTTTTCCTATTTGGACAAATGAACAGATTTTGATATCTGGATCATACGACGTCCATTTGAGCATGTTCAATTTGCATTGGGTTGAAGATATTCTAAGCACTTTAATTTTTAAGCCTTTCTGAGCCCCATCTGGCTCCTAGATCCAATTTTGGATCAAACCTCCCCACTAAAGACCTTTTGGTCCTCCAAAATGTTACAAAATGGACCTCCAATTATGGATCACACCTCCCCACTAAAGACCTTTTGGTCCTCCAAAATGTTACAAAATGGACCTTACTGATTACATACTCATAAGGAAAAAAACAAAACACTATGTTGTATAAAAATGATGTTATAGAAGATGATCATTTCAACATGTGTGATTACATTAATGGAAGAAAAATACAATGAAGATGTGACATCCACTTCTAGAAAAACCAAGTGGTTGGTTTCATTCCTTCATGGTCTTCCTCTTTCTTCGATGGTATTACCTCTTCCTTCGTGAGTACATGCACAATCCTTTTGTCCCTCTTTGGATGAAGCTCTGGATTAAGCTTCCAACATTTAGCCTTTTGATGTCCACCCCTATTGCAATAAGTGCACTGAGTTTTTGGCATCCAAACTTGTTTTCCCTTCTCTTTCTTTCATTATTGAGTTGATTCTTTATGTCATGTCTCTTTCCTGGGTGACATAGATTTCCTATACAAATATTGTATTTTCCAACACTTGGCAACACAATGCTTAGGTGAATGACAAAAAGTTCAAGAATAAAGATTCCACAAGTTTTGAATTACATGATTATGTTTTTTATAATAAAAAAGAGATGTCGAAAAATAATGACCATTATACCTTCCTTGCTGATCTTCACTTTTCTTTGGAGATTACTTGCATTCACTATTACCATCAAGGTGTGGTACACCATCACCTTTCGTGAATCGATCCTAGAATGACTTAGGTTGGTCCTTTGAAGCATTAGTTGCTTCCAATGTTTTGGAACCCATTTTGTAGGATGCTCCAATATCCTCTTCACCATATACCAATTCTAAATAACTAGGTATTTCCACAACCTTGATGGGATTAATGATACCTTGGCCTTTCTTTTCAATGCCCTTTCCTTCATATCCCATATTGGTTAGAAATTTCAACCTATACTTCTTGTATGTTTTTAAAATGGTCCAAAACCATCCTGATGGGAACAAGGAGAAAATGATGAATGACCTTGACTGCATACCTTAGAGATTTGTTTTGAAACAGATGTAGAATGCAATTCTTTCAATCCTTCTTTTCCTTTGTTGTTCTTTGAAATTTTCTCTTGAACCGATCTCTTTCATTCCAAGTAGTCTTCATACAACACTTTCACCATCTTGAACATGGAAAAGAGAGATTTTTGCATATCCTTCTCATCTTCAGAAAGCCCCTCTTTAAATGCCATTTTCTCAAATGAGATGAGCTCTTCCCTAGTAAACATGCAAACTAAAATTCCAAACGTCAACTAGCTCTGATACCACATGGTCTGAAAATGATCTTTTAAAGGACAATGGTTGATTTATTATTCACGTGTTATTTTACCATTTAGGGAATTACTGAAAGAGGAAGGAAGAAAGAGGAAACATAACAACCATAAGATAATACATAGATCTGAACATAATCATGAAGACAACAAACCATAAACACCAATGTGATAATGAAGTTCGACAATCTTGCCTCCGTCTCTGGGCCTATGTCTCAATGGGATTTCTTATTTCCCTTCAAATATTTTCAGGTACATCATGAAAGTACCAATGGAGTACAAAAATGAGCTGATCATGTTCTACCAGATCTCAAGAACCCATCAAAAATGACGACACAAAAAACATATGTATGAAGCTCCCAAAAATGGCCCGCAAGGGTGTGCACCCTAATAGCTTCCCGGCATGACAATGGATTTGGTTCAAGATTTATCATGGAATCAAATTTCTATGAACCCCCACTATAGCTTCAAGAAGCCCTGATTTATATAGATCTGAACTTGGTAACCATATCCCAACTTCCCCCCAATATCTGGCCTCAAAAAGGGCCCAACATCCCTAAAAAATGGATCAAATCCCCTCAATCAGGATGAAAATCCATTTAAAAATCATAAGATAAGGTTATAAAACTACTTAATAGCACATAACAGGGCACAACCCCCTTTCTTAGGGCTCTTGATCACCTGGGCACCTCCATGTGGCCTTGTGCCATGCATTGGCCCCTTATCCCTTAGCTCCTAGTCATAAGACTTGACCGATGTGGCCATGTCCTATTCCTCCATGCTCCAAATAGTGGTAAGCCCTGGTCATGTGCCCTTGGTCTCATTGCATGGTCATGTGGCCACCATCCAGACTCCATGTGTTGAATGTATAGAAGAGCACCGAGTCATATGGGACAATGATATGACCAAGATTTAGGGGTTAACACATATCCATAACTATGTTCCAATGTTTATGTTATGATTTCATGGTATGGTTCTAGGGATGCGTTGGGGGATGGGACGTAGCCCCAACCATAACCTCCGCCAAACTGCCCAACAAACAAACTCAAATATAATGTTTGTCCCATGGTTTAACAAGTTTCACCACATGTGAGATAGCTAGCCCGATCTTGCCAAAGTTTAACAAGTTTAACAAGTTTCACCACGTGTTGGACCTGCCATGTCATCAATATAGATGTGCCATGTGTCACCCTTGTAGTGGTGACATGTGTCACTCCCTTATTGATCCACATCAACAACCTGTCCATGTCATTATACGGTCATCTTCCACGTGTCACCTCCAAATGTTGTCATGTCATCATGAAATCATGTTGACGTCAGTGTTGACTTTTTGCCTATTTTTCCAAATGAATAGAGAGCGATATATGGAGCATACAACTTCCATTTGAGCCCGTTAAAGTGCATTGGGTTTGTAATGTCGAGGCCTACGCACATGTCCATTTTGAAGAGATTCTGAGTACTTTGATTTTTAGGCCTTTCTGAGCCCCATCTAGCTCCTGGATCCAATTCTAGATCACTGTGACAGGGACGCTGCCACACCTCTCCCTCAATATCTAGTTTATGTGCATGACCCCTTTTCTAGTTATGTGAGTCATATTAGCAGGCATTTATCTGCCTACATCCATTGACAAAACATTGTCAATGATTGATATACAAAATTATAATATAATTGATCATATGTCACATATGCATAAATGAAATAATCAAACCAATATAGTCCACCCCTTCACTCAATCTGGATTCCAAGGAGGTCCATCAATACCATTGGAATAAAAAATCTATCAAGTGTCCTGCACACTTAGGGAAAACTTGTCAATAACATCTGTCAATACATATATATCAAATAATGTTAAATCACAATCATCAACATCATCATAAAATCCATAAGGGAAAAAAATAATCATGTACTATAACCAGATCACTTGCACGCAAGTGTCCTCAAAGAATAAGTCGATAACATGTGCTCGCAAGTGAAGGATGTTATGTACATACCCTCTTGTTTTAAACTTTGTCGCAAAGTTGTACAATGTATAAAATGAAATAATAAAAGTATCTGAAAAGATCTATAGCTCTAATCTATCAAATAAGTAAAGAAACTGCTCACGCATATCATATGCGAACTCCCAAGTATCTGAGTGTGGAATATAATTTTCTCACTGGACCTTGACCTGATCCACTATTTGACATTGTATTTTTCTAATGCGATGGTCCATAATGCAGATTGGCTCCTCTGTGAGTGCACTCTCATATGAGACCTGCAAACAACTCATGTCAATCACATTGCTAGGATCACTAACATAATGTCTTAAAATAGATACATGAAAATAACTGTGAACACACCTCAAAGAATCAGGAAATTCTATTTGATAGCCCATGGGTCCTTTCTTTTCCACAATTTCAGAAGGTTCCACAAACCTAGGAGAGAGTTTAGCAACCTTTCCAAACTTGATTGAACTCTTGTGGGTTTTGACCCGCAAGATAACTCGATCGCCAAATTCATAATTGTGGTGAACGTGATGTGCATCAGCATAACTCTTTTGTCGATCATGAACTTATTTAACCCATTTTGTTATCATTTTCATTTGTTCTTCCAATTCTTGGATCACTTTTGGTCCCTCTAGGACCCTATCCTTAATTCAATCCCAACTCAATGGCGTCTGACACAGATGCACGTAAAAAAACTCAAACAATACCATCTTAATGTTACTTTGATAACTATTGTTGTATGCAAACTCTACTAGTGGATATTTGGATACCTATTTGAGAGTTGTACACATGGTGTTGATTGCGAGCGAAGGTCCATTACATACAAATGCAACCTAACTTCCAAAATTTGGTTCGTTCTTTCGGTTTTCCCGTTTGTCTCAGGGTGATACGTTGTACTAAAGTTTAGTTTTGTCTCCAAATCCTCTTGGAAACTAGTCCAAAATCGTCTTGTAAACATCGATCCTCTATCAGATATGATCCTTTTTGGTACTCCATGTAATCTGACAATTTTTTTGACAAAAACTCTAGCTATGTTTGGCGCTTGATACGTCATACGTATAGGAATAAAGTGTGTACTCTTCGTTAGAGTGTCATCTATCACGAAAATCGAATCGTGTCTCCTTGTCGATAGTGGAAACCCAAAAGTAAAGTCCATCGAAATGACCTCCCATTTTGATTCCAGGATAATGTGCGGCTATAATAATCCTACTCGATGTCTATGTTCGACTTTCACTTGCTAACATTCTAGACATTGCGCCACGTAACTATCTATGTCTACCTTCATTCCTTTCCAGAAGAATAAAGGCTTAAGGTCTATCTTCATCTTCATGACTCCTAGATGATCCATGTACACTACGCGATGAGATTTACTTGAGATAGATATTCTTAATTTGTCATTAGTAGGTACTCAAATCCTGTTGTTATACCTCATCAATCCATCATTCTCCAATGTATAACCTTCAAACTTTGGTACCTTCATGGTATAATGTCCAATATTTTCTTTAACTTCCTTGTACCAGTCCTCGTCTCTTTGTAACGCTAGAATATTTTCTCGAATATTTGTATTAAGAGGTATTACTGAGAATACAATGGTATTTGACTCAATGCATCTGCCACTCTATTCACTATACCTTTTATGTAAGTAATCTCAAAGTCCTATGTGCTAAGTAATTATGACCGATGCTTTTATTATGCATTCAAGTCATTTTGTGTAAATATGTGTTGCAATCCACAATGATCTATCTTTAACTCAAATATTTTTTCAATCAGATAGTGTCTCCAAACTCTCAAGGAATATAAAAATTTCCAATAAATCCAATTCATGTGTCGTGTAGTTCTCCTCATGCCTTCTCAATTTCCTTGAAATGTACATGATCACTCAACCATCTTGGATCAAAACTCCCCCTAAAATTTCCTTGGATGTGTCTTTGCATACCAATAATTCCTTGTCCATGTCGAGAACTTTTATTATAGGCGTTGTTTTTAATAACCTCTTGATCCTTTGAAATTCTTTCGCGCATTTCTCATCCCATACGAACTTCTTTTTTTTCTTTTGTAGTTTCCTGATCAGATTTTCTATCTTCAAAAAATCTTCGATGAACCATCAGTAATATCCTGCTAAACCCATAAATTTGCATACTTCTTTTACATTTTTTGGCACAGGCCCTTCCATAATAGCATCTACTTTTTCTAGATCCACAACTATGCCTTGACACTAGATATAACATGCCCTAAGTAATGAATTTCTGGTTAGTAAAAGAAACATTTCCATAGTTTCCCGTATAATTTGTTTTCTTGTAAACACTTTAGTACTAAGATTAAATGTTCTTCATGTTCTTCTGTCATCTGAGAATATATCAGTATGTCATCAATGAATACTTGAACAAAATTTTCCAAGTATTTGTGGAACACCCCATTCATCAAGCTCATGAATACCCATAGGGTGTTTGTTAGTCCAAGTGCTAGAGATGTAAACTCATAATGTCCAAACCTCATCTTGAATGTGGTATTAGGAATATGTTCTTCTTTAACTTGTAACTGGTGATATCTTGATCTCAATTCAATCTTGGAAAACACCGTTGCACCCTTCATTTTATCAAACAAGTTGTCTATGCTTTGCAACAAATATTGATTCTTGATCATCGCCTTTTTCAATTTATGCTACTCAATACAATGTTTCCACGATCCATCCTTATTTCTTATGAAAATAATAGGAGCACCCCAAGGTGACACACTTGGATGTATAAGTCCCAAGTCCAAGAAATCCTTCAATTGCATTTTCAGCTCCTGTAACACACACGTTGACATTCATTAAGGCGTTGTTGCTATCAGGCCAGTTCCAGGTTTCAAGTCGATTATAAACTCCAACTCTCTTTCGGGTGGAGAAACTTGTAACTCTTTTGGAAACACATTAGAAAGTTCTCGTTCTTGTACTACCGAAATTTTTTCTAATCCTTCCTCCTCGCCCTTTTCATTTACCGCCAAGATTACATATAACTTACATCCTTTTGCATGCTCTTCTGTAGTTTTAGGGAAGAAATGAACCTGAATGGCACTCCTTGGTTTCTTCTTACAATCACTCTTCTATGTGCCACATCATCAGTCAAACATAACCATTTCATCCTACAATTGAGTATCGCGTCATGCGATTCCAACCAGTCCATATCGATCACTATATCATAAGATCCTAAGATCGTGACATATAGGTTGGCCTTCGTTAACAAATATCCCAAGTTAAGGATACAATCTGTAACCCTTCCTCCAACCTTCTATATGGCACCCCAAGCCATTTCTATGCATCTAAACAGGTCCTACTAGATTTCCTTTACCTTGATTTATTTTATCCCTACATTAGAAATAAAACTTTCTATAACACCAAGATCTATCAAAACAATAAAAGTTTGGTTGACAGTTTTACCTGACGTCTTGAGAATAGTGGAATGGTGTTCGGCTTGGCAGTTATTCATCGTTGCATGAATTCGGTGAGCCTTGCATAAATATCCCACTATAGTGGGTCCTTTTGATCTGGCCACAGTAGCCTTCTCAATTGGATAATATCGTTGGTAATGTGGATCTCCAAAATTCCAACATTCGGTCTTCGTTCCAGTACTCTTGGTCTCCGAAGTACAAGTTGTTGGCCTACCTATCTCAGATCCTAGTATGTTCTATTAAACAGGCCTAAACTATTGTTGCTATGGGCGACGTGACTGTTGATGCAATGGTCCTCTTTAGGGAGTCCTTTTTTGAGGATTTGATCATAGTGGTTTCGTCAACATGGGTCCTCTAGATGTATCTTTATACCATGATGTCTATCTGGTGGGAGTCTGATGTTTCTATGCTCTTGAGGGTGTATGTCGAGCCGGTCTTGTAAGAGTACTACCCTAACCACCACTGATCATCTCTTCCTTCGCTATGAGGGCCTTCTGGACTGCATCGTGCAACATGTGAGGAATTAGGATCCTCACCTTCAAAGTAATGTTGAATTTAAGACCGAACACAAAATTTTTGACCTTTATCTTCTCCATGTTTAGATGTGGAGCATACCAAAGTAGCTCCATAAATATGGCCTCAAACTCTGGCACCATAAGAACACCATTTCGTAAGGAATTGAACTCATTGAGCTGGCTCTCAATGAAGTCCTCTAACAAATACCTTTGTCGAAACAATTCACATGACATGACTTCAACATCCATGTTTAGCTGAGGTAGGAGCATCTTCCACCATAGAATATCACTCCCCTTCAGCTAAAATACCGCGATGAGAAATTTCATGTTGGAGGTGTAGTCACGAAGTGAAAATCATATCTCCATGTTCTCCAACCATGCCTTGGCGACTTATCCGTTCGTGGCACCCATGAAATTGAGAAACTTCACCTTTTTGAGTTATCTGTGACTACTACCACTTCCAGCTAGAGTGAGTTGTGAGCACTCATTGGGTGCATGTGCCCTGGCCTCATCTCTATCTACTCGTTTAATAAAAGCCTCTGACATCTTATGAAAGCACCTCATCAAACCAACCACATACCCCACAACAACCTGGTCCTGCCTAATGACTCATTCTTCTCCGTGTGGGTTAGACCTCTCTGGCATGGATGCTACTGAAGGCATCACACCTCTCCCGCTAGAAGCAGGTCGTCTACCTCCATGGTGTCCTCTAACCACGATTACCTCCATGGAAAAATTTCAAATCTTAGTTAGAAATAAGGTATAAGTTATAATTTTAACACAAGGGAAGGCGTAATTGTCCAGATTCGCAAGGTTGAACCCACTCTAATACCATATGTAATGACCCCTCTGTTACGTCTACAATTAGTGATGTACAATAGATAAAACAAAATATTGGCGTTAGGAAAGTCACAAAACAATTAATAGAAATACCATCGACACATCATCATGATTAATAACTACACATAATCAACACATTAACATAATAAATAGTGACTCATGATCAACACATAAACATAAAATCATGACACAAATCAATGCATCTCATAAATGTAACATAAGGAACTACCCACCATACCTATCCTGCATGGTTAGGACCTCCAAGACACATAAGCAACGCTGAAGTCCAGTATTCATCCGATTGATTTTGACCATTTAAGGTCTTAGGACTGGCAACTTTTTTGAGGAACAAGGAAGTATCTAAATCTATTTACTCAATCACATGCCGCTACTCAAAACTAAAATTGTCAAAGTACTTAATCATCAAATAATCATAGTGCAATAATAATCTACTCTACCTAACAGTTCTTTCAAAAAATAACTAAGAGTAATGAATAAGAGCCTTTCACATAAGAATAATAAATGAAGAGTGAAATTACAATGTTAATATCATATACCTTAACTATGCATTTTCATAATAAGGAATTTTAATGATCCCTCCATTAACAATACAAAATAAGTGTTACTAAAAAAAGCAAATATATATATATATATATTATCCACTTACCCAACTAGTTAGATTGACCTTGTTTATGATTAAATATAGAAATAACCTTTAATATAGAATATACAACTCATAGATCATAACATTTAAAGTATACTTAACATGCATATAACCCTTTTTTATAAAACTTCCTATACATACAGTTTTTATATCAAAACTTCTTATTGTTTTATAACAAGAGTTCTTCATACTCTAAAAATGAAATGCACTTCATACCTCTCCAAGAATTCTATAGAACGAAACCACAACGCTTGATATTGTTAAGAAGCTCATTATCATTGTTGGCAATAATAAAATGTTTTATAATTATTTTATATTTTTGTTGATATCTTCAATAGCTAGAGGCTTCACTAGTTTGCATTACATAGGCACACAATTTTGGCATAAAAATGAAGAGCATTTAAATATCATTAACAATAAGTGGCAAGATACTATTTTCTAAAATAAAAGGAAAAATTCTTTTTAATTAAAATATTGCTCCAAAATTTCGAATTGAAAGATAAGTTTACTTCCTTTATAATGCATCAAGGATTAATAACTATGTCTTACAATTATTATTTTCTAAAATCAACCAAAATCAAAATAGAGGATAGATATTTTTTTTTAAGTTGGAGTATTGTGCTAGTACTCTGATTGATTCTCCATTTTCTCACGAAAGGAGTTTCTCCTTGCAATATGTGCAATATACTTTTGTCTCAAGTTAATGTAAAATTCAATTGAAATTCAATTGTTTTACCTTTTATTGTTCTAACTTTGTGATATGATAAGAAAACTAAACTTCGTTATTTTTAGCCTTGGAATATTTATTGTGGGAAGCTATGCAAATTTTCTGCTCAAATTTACATTAGGCATAGCACCTGAATTTGCAAGTAAATGTGTTTGCACATCCCATATTTTATTGAAAAACTTGATTAAATTCCAACATACCATTTTTCCTTTTGGAATGTGGGATTGGGTTTGAAAGGAGAACATGGCCATTATTTCTCATCATGACATGCAAGTCAATTTCCCTCTCATTTCCCAAATGATTGTCTCTTTATTCTGCATATTCTCATTTATTGACTGACTCCTTATTAATATGAGTAATTAAAATAGGAGTCTTCTTCTAGTTAAACTAGCGGTAGCTAGACTCTAGATACCATTATATGCTTACACATATTCTCTAAGCTTTATTCCTTTCTTATCTTAATTTCCAATTTGGTATTTTCTTGCACACGTGTATTAAAAAAAATCTTTAGGTTTATTTTATTTTACTTAATTCTTAAATTGATTTACCTTATTTCTTTTTAATTTAGTTTAGTCTCCTCACAAGAACTTAGAATTAGGCTTCATTTTTTTGAATAGGCTTAGACTTTCATTTGGGATTTACAATTAATAATTTCATTCTTTAATTAATTAATTAAAAACATGAAGGCCTAAATAATTTTGAAGGTTAAATTATTCTCTCAAGGTTTTCGAGGTCACCTAGATTCATTGACTCAATATTTAATTACACGACATGCCCTTCAAGATGTAACTCCATGCTCCAAGGGTGTCACTCACTTTTGACTGGTTTTGGTATTTTTCCAGCCCTTGGAGTCAACACTCCATTCTGGAAACCTTGTGAGAGACTAAGGGATTCTAAGGAATAATGACTCCACCTTATTGCACACCCCTTAGAATCTTCGTGAGAAACTATCTCAGTCTACCCTCACGACATCGTGGACCTCTCAAACTAGTCAATCATTAACCTACAATTCGAGCCACGATGGGAGTGCTAGTATGCCATGACAGGGACATTACCACACCTCTCTCTCAATATCTGATTTATGTGCATGACCCCTTTCCTCTTTATGTGAGTTAGATTAGTAGACATTTGTCAACCTTCATCCATCGACAAAACACTATCAATGAACGATATACAAAATCATAATATAATCAATCATATGTAACATATGCATAAATGAAATACTCAAACCAATACAATCCATTCCCTGACTCAATCTAGAGTCCAAGGAGGTCCATCGATGCCATTGGCATCCACAATATGTCAAGTGTCCTACACACTCAGGGAATACTCGTCAATAGCATCTGTCAATACATATATATTAATAATATTAAATCACAATTATCAACATCATCATAAAATCCATAAGAGAAAAAACTAACCATGTACTATAATTGGATCACTTGCACACAAGTGTCCTCAAAGAATAACTCAATAACATGTGCTCGAAAGAGAAACATGTTACATACACCCACTCTTGTTTTAAACTTCGTTCTGAAGTTGTACAATGTATGAAATGCAATAATAAAAGTATTTGACAAGATCTATATGTCTAATATATCAAATAAGTAAAGAAATTGTTGATGCATATCATATGTGTCCTCCCATGTAGTTGATTGTGGACTATAATTGTCCCACTGGACCTTGAGTTTATCGACTATTCGATGTTGTAGTTGTCAAATGTGATGGTATAGAATACAAATTGGCTCCACCATGATTACACTCTCATCCAAAACCTGGAAAGAAATAATGTAAATCACATGTGTAGGATCACTAACATAATTTCTTAAAACAAATTCATGAAAACCATACTGCATATGACTCAAAGAATCAGGCAAGGCAAGTTGATAGGCCAAAGGTTCTTTTTTTTCCACAACTTTGAAAGGTCCCACAAACCTAGGAGAGAGTTTGGCCACCTTTCCAAACTTGATCGAACTCTTGTGCGTTTTCACCCACAAGGAAACTCGGTCGCCAACTTTATAATTGCGATGAACACGATGTGCATCAACATAACTCTTCTGTCGATCTTGCACTTCTTTAATCCTTTTTTGTATCATTTTCATTTGTTCTTCCATTTCTTAGATAAATTTTGGTCCCTCCAGGACCCTATCCTCAAGTCGATCCCAACTAAATGGTGTCTGACCCGACCGCCCATAAAGAAACTCAAACAGTGCCATCTTAATGGTACTTTGATAGTTGTTGTTGTATGCAAATTATACCAGTGGGAATAACTCTTCCAAAAAATTTTGTTGGTCCATTACATACATACACAACATATCTTCCAAAATTTGTTTCTCTCTTTCTATTTTCTCGTCCATCTCGGGGTGATACATTCTACTAAAGTTCAGTTGTGTCCCCAAAGCCTCTTGGAAACGGGTCCAAGATCATCCTATAAACATTGATCCTCTATCGGATATGATCCTTTTTTGTACGCCATGTAATCTCACAATCTCGCTGACAAAAAATCTAGCTATGTCTGGCATTTGATACGTCGTACGTACAAGAATAAAGTGTGAACTCTTTGTCAGAGTGTCAACTATCATGAAAATTGAATCATGTCTCCTTCCTGTCTGTGGCAACCCAAAAATAAAGTCCATCGAAATGACCTCCCATTTCGATTCCAGGATAATGTGCAGCTATAATAATATTGTCGGATGTCTATGTTCATCTTTTACTTGCTGACATTCTAGACATCGCACCACGTAACTAACTATGTCTTACTTCATTCCTTTCTATAAGAATGAATTCTTAAGGTCTACCTTCATCTTTGTAACTCTCATATGATCCATGTACACTACGCGATGTACTTCACTTAAAATCATGATTCTTAATTCGTTGTTAGTAGGTACATAAATCCTAATTTTATACCTCATCAATCCATCATTGTCCAATGTATAACCTTCAAACTTTTCTACCCTCATGGTATCTTGTCCAATACTTTATTTAACTTCCTTGTACCAGTCATCGTCTCTCTGTAACTCTAGAATATTTTCTCAAAGATTCATATTAAGAGGTATTACTGAAAATACATGCAATATTCGACTCAACGCATCTGGCACTCTATTCAACATTCATTTTATGTAAGTAATATCGAAGTCGTATTCACTGAGTAACTATGATCGATGCATGTCGGGGACTTTCAATATTGATGTTATCATCAATAACTCATTGATCCTTTGAAATTCGTCTGCACATTTCTCAGTCCATACAAACTTCTTATTTTTCTTTTGTAGTTCCTTGGTCATATTTTCTATCTTCGAAAAACCTTCGAGGAACCATCGATAATATCCTTATAAACCCATAAAGAAGCATACTTCTTGTACATTTGTTAGCACAATCCATTCCATAATAACCCATACAGATCACTATGTCATAAGATCCTAAGATTGTGACATATAGGTTGGCCTTCATTACAAAATATTTGAAGTTAAGGGTACAGTCTGTAACCCTTCCTCCAAACTTCTATCTAGCACCCGAGGCCATTTCTACGTATCTAAAATCATCTTGTTCGACTTCCTTTACATTAACTTCTTTTAGCATTGGAGTAGAAATAAAAATCTCTATAGCACCAAGATCTATCAAAACACTAAAATTTTGGTCATCGATTGTACCTGACGTCTCGATCATAGTGGAATGGTGCTCGACTTGCCAGTTATTCACTGTTGCATGAATCCAATGGGCCTTCCCCAATTATCCCACTATAGTGGGCCCTGCTAATCTGGTCGCTCTGGCCTTCTCAACTAGACAGTATCATTGATAGTGTGGCTCTCCACAAGTCCAACATCTGGTCTACGGCCCAGTACTCCTAGTCTTCGAAGTAGAAGTTGTTGGTCTACTAGCCTGAGATCTTGGTATGTTTTGCTGAACATGCCTAATCTAATATTGTTCTAGGTGATGTGGTTGTTGATGCAATAGTCCTCTATAGGGAGTCCTCTGCTAAGGATTCATTCTTCGTGGTGTCATGAACATAGGTCCTCTAGATGTATCTCAATACCATGATGTTTGTCTGGTAGGATTCAGATGTTGTTGTGCTCCTGATGTCATCTGTCCAGTCGGTCTTTCAAGAGTCCTGCCCTAACCCTCGTTAGTCAACTCTTCCTTTGCTATGAGGGCCTTCTGGACTACATCAGGCAACATCTGAGGAATTAGGATCCTCACCTTTAATCCAATGTTGAAGTTAAGACTGAACACAAACTTGTTGACCTTTAGCTTCTCCATGTTCATATGACGAGCATACTTAAGTAGCTCCATAAATCTAGCCTCATACTTTGGCATCATACAAATACCCTGTTGTAAGGAATTGAACTCATTGAGATGGAGCTCAATGAATTCCTCTGACAAATACCTCTCTTGAAAACGTTCTTGGAACAGTTCCCATGACACTTCTTCGATGACGATGTTTAGCTGATGTAGGAGCATCTTCCACCATAGAAGATCACTCCCCTTCAACTGAAATACAGCGAGGAGGACTTTAATGTTGTATGTGTAGTGACAAAGTGAAAAGAACATCTACATGTTCTCTAACCATGCCTTGGCAACTCAGTTGTCCATGGGACCCATGAACTCGAGAAACTTCAACTTTTTGAGTTCTTTGTGAATTCTACCACTGCCAGCTGGAGCGCTTTGGGATCCCTCATTGGGTATAGGTGCCCTGACCTCATATCTATCTAGTCTTTTAATCAAGTCCTCTAACATCCTATGAAAGGACCTCATCAAGCCAACCACATCCCCCCACAAGAACATGCTCTGCCCAATGACTTGTTCTTCTCCTTGGGGGTTAGACCCCTCTCGAATGGATGCTATTGAAGGCCTCACACATCTCCCCCTAATAGTACGTCATCTACCTCCATGCCTTCCTCTAACCATGATTACTTGCATGGACAAATTTAAAATCTTCATTAGCGATAAGGTCTAAGTTAAAATTTTAACACAAGAGAAGGTGTAACTGTTCAAATTCGTAGGGTTGAACCCATTGTAATACTATATGTAATGACCCCTCTGTTACGTCTACAATTACTGATGTGCAATAGATAAAAAAAAAATGCATTAGGAAAGTCAGAACATAATTAATAGCAATACCAACGACACATCATCATGATTAATAACTACACATAATCAACGCATTAACACAATAAATAATGACTCGTGATGAAGACATAAACATAAAATCCTGATGCAAATCAAACATATCATCAAGGTAACATAAGGAACTACCCACCCAACCTATCCTACATTGTTACGACCTCCAAGACACATAAGCAATGCTCAAGTCTAGAATTCATCCGATTGATTTTGACCATTTAAGGTCTCAGGACTAGTGACTTTTTTAAGGAATAAGGAAGTATCTAAATCCCCTTACTCAATCACATGTCGTTACTCAAAACTATAATTATCAGCATAATTAATCATCAAATCATCATAATGAAATAATAATCTACTCTACCTAACAGATATTTCAAGCAATAACCAAGCATAATAAGTAAGAGGCTTTAACATAAGAATAATAAATCAAGAGCACAATTGCAATATTAATATCATATAACTTAACTATACATTTTCATAATAAGGAATTTTAACATTTTAACATCCCTCCATTGACAATAAAAAATAAGTATTACTAAGAATAGAGCAATATAAATATATATATATATATTACTAACTTACCCAACCAGTTAGGTTGACCTTGTTTATGATTAAATACAAACCTAACCTCTAATATAGAATATACAACTCATAGATCATAACATTTAAGGTATACTTAACATGCATATACATATAACC
>CBVK0102128199.1:0-11581 GCA_900067695.1 Picea abies
AAATGGAAAATTGTTGTTAATTGAGGATAATCAAGAAGATCATGAAGATGAACATACCATTGAAGATTAAAGAAATCAGGCACATAAAGGTTCAAAGGAAGATTGATTTTTATCTTGCAATATTCATAAATAATAAAATCAATATTGAGCATCTCTCGATCCTCGGGATAACTTAATTCACTTATCTTATTGTAATATATAAATAAGAGTGAACAATAGAGAGGGTATACCAGAATTCTGATCTCCCAATTCTTGATACTCTATACAACAATCCAGTTGTAAATGACTTAGCAGTTATGGAATTAATGGAAGCTTCAAGCATTTTGACCATTTCCATGTATTGAGTGTTTTATAATAGTATCTTCTGAAGACGAGGGGCCTAGTCGACAGGAGCTACTGTCTTATCTGTAATTTTATCAATTTTGTGATAGTTCTGCGATTTGATATTTCCTTGAGTAGTTAGAATAGATCCATTAATGTGTTGTTTCTATTATGAATTAATTGTGTAGAATAGATCCATTAATGTGTTGTTTCTATTATGAATTAATTGTGTTATTCCATTCGCAGAGAGTAAATGTTCTATTTGGAGATTATCGATTGTTGTTCTATTACCGATAGTTGTCAATTTATCGCTTATGGATTCTTTTCATTAAGTTTTCATTCTGTGTTCCTTTCATTAAGTTTACATTTGTTGTTCCTTTCATTAAGTTCACATTTGTGGTTCCTTCTGAAATCTCATTAGATTGTTTTTCTTTCCAAATAGGTTGATCAATCACTATTCTTTGAGAGATGGATTCATTAGCATTTTTGTAGATTAATTTGTTGTTTTTTGAGAGATGGATTCATTAGCATTTTTGTAGATTAATTTGTTGTTTCCTGGATAAATGAATGAGTTCAATAATTAGTTGATGTTTTGTTTCATGGTGTGTTATTGCTCATAATATATTTTTTGTCGATTGAGTTATTAGTATCAAAGATTGTAGTTAATGTGTGAAGAACTTGATTATTACAATAATTTAGATAAACCCGGATTTGTTGTAATTGAACTATCTACACAATTTAAACCTATACAACTTATTTGCATAGATTTTGCTGACAATCTTGAGAGAAAAGAAGAATCCTCGGCTGGTAAAATTGTTGTTTTTAGGACATATTTAGAGCCCAACTGTGACATAGACACTTTCATTATGGTGGATCCCATGATTTTTTATTGTTTCCTATGTGCACACTGGAGATTGGATTCGAGCAGTGTGAGAGTCGGGTAAGGGGTCCTAAATCCCTCTATTTTTTGATGCATTTAATTTTGTAGGTAGGTCAAGAGTATGGTGGGTTGTATGAACGATTTATGAGGGTGACTGTATGGTCCACACTGTAAATTGGGAAATAATCGCACACATCTGTAAGAGTATTTTCTAGTATCCTATGCCATATATCATGGTTAAGGGATGCACAGTCATACCAAGGTTAGTGCGGCTATAGGATGATCATATGCACTTATCAACATGATTTTTATTCAAAACATTGTGCTTGTTAGTGTGATTAAGTGAATAAAATTTTCATAGGATCTCTATGCAACTGTCTGTAGAAAAAACATGTTGACTACGTGACTGTTCAAAAAGTGGTGGCACAGATTGTTGAAGAGATGGAAATTTGTGAATTGTTTGAGTAGGTTTAGTGATTGAATAACCCTTAGTGTGTGAATATATTGATAGCGTGATTTGGTAACATGTTGATCTACTAGTGCGAGAGGGGATTTGAGGCCCTTCACATAGTTGTGTTTGAGGATCTAGTGGCTATATTTGAGATGGATGATTATGGCCTTCTCAAATTTATTCAGTTCCCATTGTTGTGCTCCCAGGAGGAGTTACTAAACTTCTTGGTCCCTATGTGGAGGAACCAACATTGGGATTTTTATGTTAAAGGACAAATGGTGGATATTTTATGATCCATATTGGATCATTATATTATTTTTCATCTTTCTTGATGGTTTTATAAAGGAAACAAATTGAGGAATCAACTTTCAGGGTCATTTTAGTGAACGTCATAGTTTGGAAAATTAGGGTCTAAAACCTTACAGAGACATTTTGAGGCATCAAATGATATTTTTATGGGTTTATGGTGTCTAAATATTGTCCCACCCTTTTGATGGTGTTCTAAACTTCAAGAACTTTCCAACGGTGCATATCGTGTGTTAATTAGAGCTCATATGCAAAAGTTACTCCCCCACAAGTTGACCTACTATGTTGAATACCATGGTATGAGAGTATGCCATGTCATCCCACATTACTGATACATGTGAGGCTATCCACATATTTAATTTCAAGAATATTATAGAAGTTCCAAAAACCTATCACAATTGAGGGTGGAGGAAGTGAAAAACCTACCCCTAGATGGCTATCAGGCTATGTTAAATACCAAACCACTAGGAGGAGAAGGGGTTCCATTATTTTGCATTGTATATTCTTCCATAGATGAGAAAAACATATGAGAGTGTTATTTTGTGAGAATAACAAAGGAGGAGAGATTATGCAATAGTCATAAAGGCCACAAGTCAGAGGAAAATCCACAGAGAGTGTATATTTCTTTGTACTTGCATTATTTCCATACCAAAGAAAAGAGAGAAAAGAAACCTCACCTTTTAGCTAGGTTTTTTACTGTAATGGTTTCACAGAGAAAATATTTGTGTTATATTTTGGATGGTGTGTGATTGTACTTTATTGTTCTCTATTCTCTGCATTTTATTTATTTCATGCATAAGCAGAAAATCAATAACTAAATATTTTGAAATCTAGAGTTTAACCTTCATAGTGTAGATTTCAATTTTATTTGTATCATATATGTTGTGATGAACTATTCCAATTGAATATTCATAGTATCTTACAGATCATATGGGTATCAGAGCAGGCTTTTTTGGGGGGGGGTAGTTTTGGGAAGTTTTAGGATCCAGGAATTGTCTTAAAGAGAAGTTGCATAAAACCTAGCCATAGTGGATGAGTTTGATCATAATAAGCCTAAAGATCCAACATAAGACATATTTAAGTGGTTGGAAGCATAATTTACCAGCATTGATTGCAATATGTACCTCCTCATGGTGGATTTAGCAAGCAATCTCAGACCATTCAGAGATGATGGAGGCCCTAACTCAGAGATCAAATCAGAGGGGAAATCAGGAGATCGGGAAGACTCAGGAAATGAGTCCCAGAAATAATACAATAAAGAGAAGACAAGTTTCATTTTTTTAACCCTTTACAGTCCCTATTCAAGATGGAGGTTAAAGTCCATATTTTGGATACAATTTAATGACTTAATATTTTTAATTCAAAATGTTAAATGAAATCAATTGCATGTAAATTAATCTAATTTCCTTCTTGAATTATTAAATACTATAATCCTAAGTGTAGACCCTCAAGTCATAGTTAAGTATTGAATCACATATATTAGAATATCTTGTAAAAAAACTCCATTATGATTGGTTTCGATATATAATTCAAGAATTTAAACACAAGCTTAAATGAACTTTTAAAGATAAAACACATTTGCATAAAATAAATAAGATACAATCTATACTAATAAATTCTCTATCCTTCCAGAGTAGGCCCATTCACTATAGAATAGATAATTGATGTTAATCTATAACATAACTAAACCAATATAATTGTTGTAAAGAATAGCCATCCTTAAGGCTATTCAGAATAGCCATCATTTCCTTTTCATAGATTGATTGGCCGAATTGTCACTCTGATAGTTGCTTGCTAGTAAAGTCCAAAGGCCGACCATATTGCATAAGGACTACTCCAATTCCTCTCCCATAAGCATCACATTCCAAGAAAAATGTATTTTTTAAGTCAGGAAGGGCCATGACATGAGTGGTGCACATAGTCATTTTCAAATCTTGAAAGGAATGATCAGATGTTGGATTCCAAGTGAAAGACTTTTTTTTAAGGAGAGCAGTGAGAGGCACCATAATTTCTCCATAATTATTAACAAACTTGAGATACTAGCCTATTAAACCCAAAAAATCATGCAATATTTTGAGAGTCTTAGAGCGAAGCCAATCCTTCATATCTACAATATTCTTAGGATCCACCCTGACACTCACCTTTTCAAGAATATGACCCAATTACTATACTTTCGAGGCTCCAAAATCACATTTAGATTGTTTGAGGAAAAGTTGGTGCTAAGAGAGTAGATGAAGCAATTGATCAACATGAGCAAGATGGGTTGTCCATGTTTTACTATAAATAAGAATATCATCAAAGAAAACTAAGAAAAAATGACGGAGTAAAGGACGCAAGACATGATTCATGAGGCTTTGGAAAGTGGAGGGAGAATTACACAATCCAAAGGGCATGAACAAGAACTCGTAGTGGCCTTCATGACTTAAAAATGTGGTGTTAGGAATGTCTTCCTCTTTCATATGTATCTGGTGGTAGCCAAAATGAAGAACAAGTTTAGTAAATAATTGGGCACCACTTAATTCAACCAAGAGATCATCAATGATAGGAATGGGAGATTTGTCTTTCATGGTGACTTTGTTGAGGACCTGAAATTCAGGACACATGTACCAAGAGCCTTATTTCTTAAGTACTATGACCACAATAGAAGAATAGGGGCTAGTACCAGGACAGATAATGCCTGCGACAAGAAATCCTTGACACTTTTTCTCAATTTCATTTTTTTGGGAAAAGGGATGATGAGATGAGAAGACATTGGAAGGAAGGATACTGGGTATGAGCATAATGGAATGATCATGAACACCATCAGAAGGAGGAAGTCCCTGGGAGTGGAAAAAAAATTGATGTTTGGAGATGATGGATTGGAGGTCAAGAGGCATAGAGGGTGTCTCAGTGGCTTGAATGGAATGGAGTTATGAAATAATGTCGGAATGACATTTTTTGAGTAGGTTTTCCATGTTATGGGAACTGATGATCTCAGGGGAACTTTTTGTGATTCCTTAGAATTTATATTGTTGGCACTCATAATTGAATTGGAAGGTTAATTCCTTAAAATCCATGAGAATGGGGCCCAAAGTCCTTAACCATTCGACATCCAACACAATGTGACAACCACAAATGTCGATAATAATCATATGATATTTCATGTGGTACTCACCAATTTGGAGACATATATTTTCAAAACTCCCTCCACAGTTCATGGACCTGCCATTGGAAATCATGATTTCAAATTTGTTGACTGCTCAAATATAGGAACTAGTTTCTTGGGCACTGCAACGATGAATAAAATTATGTGTTTTTCCACTATCAGCATGGATGATGACCTTTCGATGCTTAATTTAACCAATGAGATTGAGGTTTGTTGGAGAAAATAACCCAGTGAGGTCTGAGGATGGATTCAAGTCAGTTTGTTTAGGTGATTCAACCATAGGGGGAGCCTCAACCTCTTCTTTAGAAATTTCCTTAGAGATGGCATAAAAATATTTTGTTTCTTACACTTGTGCCTAGGAAAATATTTTTCAGCACATTTATAACAAAGGCCCTTGAGTTGGTGTTCAACCATTTTTGCCCGAGTCAATTTTTGGATCTTTAGTGGAGCATAAGGAGGAGTGAGAGTGACTAGCTTTAGGTTGAGGAATAAAGGAGGTTTTTCTGGTTTGAGAAGAGAAAACTTGTTTTCATTCCTTAGATATTTTATTAGCTTCCACCCAACTCTAGGGGAAATCCATGATAATGTGGGCACATATCTCATCCATGAGGTTGCTGATAAATCATTATGATAAAAAAACATCAAACATGCCCTCCATGTGGAAATCCAATCACTCAAAGGTAGCAATAAAGTATTCCATTGTTCCATATTGTTTCAAAATTTTCCAACAGACTAAATGGTTGGTGTCAATGTTAAAGAGTTCATAAATCACTACGATAAATTGTGTCCAAGCCACATACCCTTGGCGGGAATTTTTTCTCCATTGCCACCATTGCCAATGTTCTTGATATAGATTGAGAACACCATAATGGAGTTTTTCCAACTCATCTATAATTTCGTACAAAGAGAAATAGTGGTCCATTTGAGTTACCTAGATGATGGGATCTGATCCATCAAATTTTTTGACATCCAAGCACGGAAGGTGTATGTCATGTTGAAAGTGATGGGGATGAAAAGTCTGTGAATTGGAGGAATTTTCTACTTCAGGGTGCAAAGGTGGGTCAGAGGAGGTAAGGTCTCCAGGTATATTCATCTCAGCATAGGTCATGCCAGTGAAGGATGCAAGTTGGGTAGACAAGTCTTATTTTTGGGTTTCCATTTTTTCATCTATGGTGGAATTCATGTTTTTATTGATGGTGGTAATATTATCACTAACCTATTGCACTTCCTAGTGGGTCTATGTGAAAGAGGAGGACAAGGAATTAAAGTGGGTTTAGATTTATTAGAGAAAGGTGTGGGACATGATGAATGAGGAAACATAAAGGGATAAGTGGGACCACAAAGAAAAGGTTTTATGGGTGAAGAGTATAATGTCGATCAGGGCGACAAGGGGAATCCAATGTTGGTTGTGGAGCCTGATTATCTTCCTAGTTCAGAGGTCTTTGTTTTCAACCATGTTTATACCCCATGAAGACTATACACCCCAGAAGAATGTACTTTATTCCACTTGAGGGAGTGCAGAGGGGGGTTACCCCCTCTATGGCATCTAGGGGCAAGCACGCCCCTGGCATGGGTTCAGGAGAAAATCCCCCAAAGGAAAAATTTCCTCATAAATGTATATTGTAATTTCATTGTAAATATGGATTGTTCATTATAAGGTCACAGATCTGATGGTAGAAGTTATGTTAGGGTTTTTTTTCCCTAGAAGGAAACCCTCTTTTGTGTGAAGGAAATGTATTGCGGCTATGGATCATTGCGGATATTGTATTATAAGATAGGAGAGTTTGAGAGAAATAAGAGGAATTTACAATGGGTTTGTTGTAGGTTGTATCCCTTCATTTGTTGGATAATAATAAAGGAAGGACCTGGAAATTTCTATGGTGGATGTATCCCACACTGGGTGAACCATGTATATCTGTGTCTCTATTGTGTTTTGTATCTTTTGTGTTTTATTTCTACATTTTTTTTTTTATTGCTCTGTGATCCTGTTTTTTTCTAACAATTCTTACACTTAGTCTTATTTACTTACTCTTACACTCTTATTCCTTAGTCTTATTTCCTTATCCTTACACTCTAAGGAATATCCTCACTTCACCCCTCTCCCTCTCCTACAATGACACAACCATTTCATTTTATCCCTCTCCTCACTCCCTGCACCCGAATTTGATCCATCTCCCATACTTAAACTTTTTTTCCTCTCTCCTCACCTCATTACTCCTCCTCTTCCCCTCTCGTTCTTTTCCATACTTAGATTTTTTTTCATACTCAACTTATTACTCCACTCCACACCAAGCTCGATCCTCTCCACAACACTGCAAAATCCCTTATCCCTCCACACTTGATTCCCCTCCCATCCAATCCCCCACATCTGAATAAGATCCATCTGATTTTGTCTCCTCCTACCTCCCTTCTCCTCTCATCCATCTACCACTCTTCCCTACTTAACCTTTTTCCTAAGTTTTATTCCACCCTATCCAATTGAAACATATGGAAACTAATAATATCATGACATGTGGCGGTCTATGGAAAAATATCGTAGTGAAACACATGGTGATGAAATGGATGCTAACTGGGCACTGACATGGATGATGACTGGGCAAATGGTCCATCAAAATTTTTATTAAGTCATGAATTTCCCTAAGGCTCAACCTCCATAAGTTCCTTTTGTTTCAAATAAGTCATATGGAGGCCTTTACCATATAAAATCTACATTCTCAACTATGACAATGCATGTGGGATTTTAAAATCTGAATTTTGATCAAGGGCAGAAAATGATCCCATGAATTTGATGGACGACTACTGACCAACAAACTTCTGAAGCTCATAACTCGAGATCCAAACATCAGTTTTGGGAAAATTATACTGTGTTGGAAATTTAATTATACTAGGAATATGATGGGATGTGTTTAAAGGGATGCATTTTTCCATAATTCACCTAGAAATTAAAATATCAGTCAACTCTGTTTCCATGATTTGCTGGTAAATTTGTTTGGAACTTTGACTTTTTGAGGCTATAACTTGAGATACAAAACTCTAAATTTCACTTAGGAGGACTCGTTGGACAGATGTAATGATTAATATCCCTCCTATATTGGTTTCCATGGCTGAGGAAACACTTATCATGCTGAAAAAATAAAAAAACAGTCACCTTTTTAAAAGGAAGTCAACTTGAAAATTTGAAAATAAAATTTTATTAAATGACTTTTATTAAAGAAGAAATGGGCCCCACTTCAAGTAACTAATTTCAGTGATAAGAATTCATTAATGACACTTCAACGAGAATTAATTAAATTGATTTACTCCAAAAAAGGAAGCATGTGGAAACTTCTAGAAGGAGAAAACCCTAACTACTTCAAGAAGCATTGGGAGCGGTTTTAAGAGAAGGCAGAATCATCAAAGAAAGGGTGAGAAGATCATAATATAAAAGGTTCAACCATTGGTATGTAGCTAGGTATTTTATCAACAAACAAATATCTCCATTGTCCTTGCTTCTTCTTCTTCTACACTATCTTTCTCAAGGCTTTATGCTTGTATTTCTGAACTGAGCAAAAGTCTTTTTTTTTTAGAGTTTTTCTTGTATTCTTCTAGGCCTTTGATTAATAGATCGTAGGAGTATTTTACAACCATCTATATGACTGGTAAATATAAGCCAGGATTTTCAAATTGATTCATGGATATTTAGTCCTTGTGTTTGGAAAGCTTTATTTTGAAGCACTAGTCAATTGGTTTATTGAAGGCTTTGTAATGAGAAATATATTTCGTCAATTCTTGCTAGCTCAACCAATTAAGGCGTGGGTTTATTTTTCTAGGAAACGCTAGTTCAATACCCTTAAAGTGTGTTTAGTCGAGAGGAGACACCCAAAAATCCATCCATGTTAAGGGTTGGTGCAGCCCAGGACGGGTGCGATCCCCGAGAGATTTTGATGGCTCAGATGCCCCTAGTTTGTGGTTTCTTAGCCAACGGTTCAAATATTGGTCCTGCAAGTGATGAGAATTTATAAGGAACAAAAAAAAATGAGAAATATCTTTCATGTAATAAATTCCACAGAGAACTATTTCAGGGCATAACTTTAATGATTTCTCAGATCTTAGGATTTATGAGTGTGATATTTTTGGAGTGTGCCTATAAAATTATTTTCATCTTTGAATGCAGTACTCATTTAAAGTTCTCTAAAATGATTGATACCATTTCATTCTTTTTCTTGTGAGAAAATATGAATTCATCTTCAAATTGCATGTGTTTTACAGGGACGTTGTAATGAAGTTGATCATATATTTATTCTGATATCGAAGCATTTCTTCATATTTTTATGGTCAAGAAACTGTTTTCTCCATTCAAGAAGAAATATAGTTATCAAGAACCATTTCATTTATAAAATAAAGCAAAAAATATTGGGGGTTTGTCATTTAGCATTCTCCCATTTGGTAGTCCAACCCAAGAACATCAAGCTACATATTTTGGACAATTACAGAGGAGTACCACCTTTATAAAAATGTAGGGGGATATCCTATCCATGTGAGGTTGTTTTTGGGATTGTGACCAATCTGAACATCAACAATGGTGTACAATATTTTTTTCTATTTCTTTAATAAAAAAGAATCCCAAATCTCTCCCAATCACTGATTTTCACAATTTTTATGCATTTTCTCATCTTCTAGAGTAGAAAAACAAGGTTGAAAATTGTTATGTTCATCAAAATTTATCATTTCTATACAAACCCTATCATGAATTTCATCCAACACACAATTTTCCATAACATCATAATTTGCTAGGGTTTTACATGATTTTGTTGAACTAATTTCACCTCCTTGATTATGAACAATGTCATGATATTTAAAGGAATATGGTCCCTTTTCAATACAACCAACAATCATGTTTTAATTATCTTCTTATGATGATGTTTATGGAAACAAACTTGAGGCATCAATATTGAGACAATGTTTAAAATAATCCTTAAAGGAACTACTTGACCTAGGATCATGAGAGGCATGTACTATACCCTCTTGAATTTATAACAATTTTATTTTCATGAGGGGAAGCATATGCCTTACAACAGATTGAATGTTTTGATTCAATCTTAAAACATTATTTACATAGTAAGGTATTCTCTTACTATCCTATTCTAAAACTAGGTCCTATACAATTTCTTGTTCTTCCCAACATCAATAAAATCTCCAATATCTACGGAAGGAAAACAAGTTTTCCATCTTGATATATTGATGTTTATCTTTTTTATAAAGATATGGAATTCTATATCAAATGATATGATTGTAGAATTGTGGTGAAACCTACACAGAGAATCTACCTAACAACAATTCGTACAAATCTAGCAAATTGAGAGAAGGAGAGAAGAGAAGAGATAAAAGAATCAAAAGGATTGTATTCGCTAATGAAAGAATGATTAATTAAACATGATATACTCTACATGGCTAAGTAAAGTCACCATAGTAGTGATATAGAGATATCTAAAAAATAACTGACAGAAACCGAAGTAATCTACCACATAGTCCTAGTTAACTTATACATGCAATCATCAATTAACTGAGTCACACATGTGGAAGTGAGAGAAACACATGCAACTGTTGGTGATAAAACTGAGGTTTCCATGCATGAGTGACTTGCACTAGTCTAAATGAGTGTAATTGACTCTGAACTGAAGAGGAGTGCCATATTTTGTAGGGGAATAATATTCTCTAGAGAGAATATTCTCATCTAAAGAATCGTTCTCAACATTGGACTATCAACCTTAGGAAAATAATTACCTAGGTGAGTGTGCAATATCTCTAACACCCCCTTGAACACTACTAGGGTGTACATGATGAATGGGTCCTGAAAACCAAGGCCATGTTAAGTACCCACTATATAATGCATCTAAGAATGAAACATTGAAAAAATGGAATAAAGATGGAAAACCTCATGGGGAAATCCCCCCTCAAAGTACAATGCATCAAAAATGAAGAAGGAAATACAGTTGCCAAACAATTGTGTCCTTCACTCCAATATGATCACGCATGAAGCAGAACTTATGCTTAGTAAATGTCTTGGTGAATATGTCTGCAATTTGTTTGACAGATGGACAGTACTATAAATCGATGATCTTGTCATGTACTAGCTCTTTGATGTAGTGCATATGGATCTTGATGTGTTCAGTCCATTGTCATTGCAATGTGTCTCTAAAAAACTTGAGAGTAGCATGATTGTCACACCAAATGACAGTCATATGATGATATTGAATGCCAATATCGGTGAGGAACTTATGAAGCTAAAGTTCCTGAATAGTGATGTTGATTGCTCCTATGTACTTGATCTCTGCTAATGATAGAGAAATAACTGACTACTTTTTACTCGACCAACATATGGGACTGGAACACAAACTAATCATGTACCTAGATGTGGAATTTTGATTGTTATGAACACAATATATATAGAAATAGATATAATTAATAATAATTAAACACATCATAAATCAAAAGTCAT
>CBVK0102128222.1:0-13662 GCA_900067695.1 Picea abies
ACACATAAACCATGGAGGAGCATTAGAACAAAAATCAGGCTTTAAGAGGATGTATAGGTGAATGAAGGGGAAGCGCAAGGATGCATACCTAAGTTCCAACACCACATGTCATGCTAGGTGATAGACAATGGTATTATTCCACACCATGTGGCAGGTGAGTCTAACCGACGTGTTATGCCACATGACAGTTCATGGTAGTGCCACGTATACCTATGCGCCAACTCATCTTGGATCAATCCTTTTAGGATACACGAATTAGTAAAAGGTGTAGTCCCGATGACCCGAGGACATGTGTCATTTTTTGGTAAAAGAGGGCCTTGGAAGAATTTGAAGCATAGTACTATGCACAAGGAAGGTTGGGGATTGAAGTGTCGAGGGTCCGGTGGCCAGGTGGCAGGTGCCATGCCGACAACGCTTTGCATGGAGAAAAATATAGGACACATCAGTGCCTCATCATATGGGAATGATGATGCGGATCCATGTGGTAGTATGGAGGCACTTGACCATTAAAGGTCCAAAAACTTCAAAGGGCCGTAACTTTTGATCTAGAGCTCTATTTTGAGCAAACTTACAGTTGTTGGAAATCTCTCGGTGAGTAGAAGAAGATGATGTCCTTGTTAAAGGGTATCAAGGAGGTTTAGGAAAAGGGAAAATTTTAACACCCCATCCCTTAAAAGGGTACTTAAGGGGTTGGGTGTGGTACAATATCCTTTTTCAATAGATATGATTTCATCAGTGCCTCTACTCAATATAGGATTACCCTCCTCGCATATCCTGGTCTTAACATTCCCAGTGGGACCCACGTTAATTAACAGTTGAGATCAGATCTCACCCATTTTCAGGTCGATGGTCTACTTCCATTCTTATATCTTCTCTTTTTCGGAGTACTTTCATTCTAGGTCCACTGACTACTTTGATTAAGAAAATCTGACCATACACGTCCCGAAAGATCGAAAGGACCACACTCATGGAATCTGGTGGGTATCGTGTACTCTAGGGTTTGCAATTGAACACTGGATAAGGGTTATAAACCTACCTCCTTGGAATAATTATCATGAAGTATACCGTCTATGGTTTTACGAACACTCTTTCGAGAGATCTAGGGTCCTTAGACTTACTTCCTTAAGAATTACCATTTAAACGTCTATACAACGCCTCTGACAGATCTTACTCTGACACATTAATGATTGGATCCAATGGTTCAAAATTTACCTCATCCATTCTCTGATGGATCAAGGATCTCAGTTGGATCAGAGTCTCCCTCATCAGGGTCCTATTCTAATCTCTCACTTGGTCACTCCAATGGTAGGCCCATCCAACCAATGGTCCATATATGCTCACCACGCCAATCCAACGACTATGAGTCATTCTGAGTAGATTCAGGTTTTCATGAGGAAAAATAGTCTGATTCTGGACTTAAACCTTCAAGAACTTATTCAAGAGTTTTTACCAACTCTCTAAGGATTAGAAAATAAATCTAATACCATCAAAGGTCTCATGATTTTATGAGAAAGGAATATCTTGAAATATCTTGAAATATTTCCACACAAATATCGCAACTACATCAGGACTCAGGGTCCTCCTTTTCTCATAGGAATCTCATTGGTCAACATGACTTCCACATCACTGGTTAAACGATGTTTTTGTCCATGTCTTTCAAGCTTTCCTATAAATATATAAGGTCCATAGTGATATAGATTGTCCATACTTATTCATTTTCATGATTTAACAGGTTAATAATGACAACGTCATTCCATACCAATTATGCAGAGGTTTCATTTATTAATTACAAGCAGTTACATTTCCCATTGAATCATAAAATTTCATACACCCATCATTCATGAATAATTAAACACATCAAGTTATATACTTATCTGATTAGGGAAAATTTCCAACGTCAACTGACTGAGAGAGGATGCCTTTCCTCCCAACCTTAGGCCATACCATAGAGTGACTTGCAACAACATTCCACCCCCATGCCAAGCCATAATACCAAAAGGGGAATGATTCAGTTGGGTTGAAAAATGGAGATGACCCAGGAAGGTTACTCTCCTTCCTCCTCTGACTTGGGTTGAAAAATGGAGATGACCCAGGAAGGTTACTCTCCTTCCTCCTCTGACAACATTAGAAGTTTCCCCCCTTCCCACTGAGCTGAGGAACTCTATAGGTTTATCAGGTGGTTTTTCAATTGGATTTCCTCTGCATAAGAGAGTTCATTTTCTAATAAACAATTTCTCAATGACCTCCCCTTACCAATGCCAGTTTCTATCCAGTAAGCACCAAGTTGTAGTCCTTCTTGTTCCAGTTTGGGTTCGAGTATTCTCTGTTTAGGGTAATCACTCTCAAATTGGACGAGTTTCCTATTTTCTTCAAGGAAACCTTCTCACTTTAAGTTTAGGGTAATCACTCTCAAATTGGACGAGTTTCCTATTTTCTTCAAGGAAACCTTCTCACTTTCCTTCCTCTTCAAGCTAAATTCGTGAAATTCTTTATTCTCAACACATGTTCTCTTGTGAGTCTATCGCTCAAAAATTTGATGCATATCTTCTTCTCCCAACTCTTGTATGCACGTTTCTTTCTTTCGTCTCTGATACCATGCTCTACTTGTTGAGCGTCTGGTTGAACATACCCTTTTATGTGTGTGTGTTTGTGTGTTGTGTTTGGTGTTTTTCCCACCTTTGGTATTTTATTCCACCGATCTTCTTGGGATTATCGTGGCCTTCCTACAGTCCGCAGTTCTGATTCTAAAGGGGGAAAACCATGGTGTCCTTCTATCAATCATTTGATTCTTTTCTTCTCCAAAAGGCCAATCCGTCAACAACCATTAACTGCCTCAACCACTTCCCTATCCTTCCATAACTTGTCACATGTCTCTTTCAGATTGGGTACGCTGGGAGGTAGGAATTTATGCTCAACAAGCATAAGTTATATTGTTAAACAAGATTCATTTTTTCCACGTTTATTAATGTGCAATGTGAAATGTGCAATTTATCAAATAATTATTTATTCAAGATTAAATAATCAATTATTGAATGTTAAATGTTAAATGTTAAATTATTTATTAATTATTGAATATTAAATAATTAGTTATTTGATATTGCAATGTGCTACTTGTTTTTGCTTACATGTGGGGACTTTTGCTCAGGTATATCCCCAAACTATATGGTTATGTAGTTGTACATTGAATGTGCATAGGCTTTTTCTTTGACGATTTGTCTATAAGTTCGCACAGGCATATCCCCGCATAGGTATGGTATTAGTTATTAATGCACAATCAACAGTAAGCAATTTTCAATTAATTAATTAATATCACAATGTGTAATGCACTGCTGCTTATGTGCATATACTTTTGCACATGTATATTCCTACACATTGTGGTTCCGTACATGTACATTGAATATGCATAGACCTTTTCTTTGACAATTTGTCCAAACCTCTACACAGTTATATATGTGCATATGCATGATATTATTTATTAATGTGCAATGTGCAATGTGCAATATGCAATATGCAATCTATTAAATAATTAATTAGTTATTAACTATTTAATAGTATTTAATTATTAAATGTTTTATATTGCAATGTGCAATTCCCTACTGCTTATGTGTGCATACTTTTGCATTGCCTATGTGCGAAGACTTTTCCACAGTTATATCGCCACACAACATGGCTCCATATCGATTCATTGTATGTGTGGACACTTTTTCTTTCACTATTTGTCTGCACCTCCACATAGGTATATTCCCCACACAAGTTGGTCTGTTAGTGTTGCATATATGAGTAAAAAAACCATTTATTCTTTATAAAATAATTAATTATTTAGTATTAGTTATTAATTAGTATATCCCCTGCACAACTATGGTTATTGCAATGTGTAATGCATTGCTACTTATATACAAAAACATTTTCACTGCTTATGTGTGGATACTTTTCCATGTGTATATTTCCACACAATATGCCTCTTTACCCATACATTGTATGTGAAGAGACTTAAACTATGGAAAAAAGAGATAAATTAGTGCAATGTGCAGTGCACTACTGCTTATGTGCAGAGACTTGTGCACACATATATCCACGTACAACTATGGGTCCGCTCTAGTATCTACATTAATAAATATATATTTTTTAAAAAGGCTAGAAGATTTTATTCATTAAAAAGGTCGTGGTCGAAACTACTAGATACAAAAAGACCAATTTCAACACAAAAGTCTAGAATAGTCCCTACTACCACTTCCACCAACAACCATATGTCTTTCCTAACTTTAGAAAATCTCCAGATTCTATCCCTATTACAAAAATTGATAGAGTATACTTGGTAATATATATTATTAATACCTTGTTGGATCCTGGCCTATATCTCTATAGGTTATAGTGTTGTCTCATCTATTATGTCATGAACTTCCACTGGATCCATTGTTTCATTTAAATCTAGTAGCGACACCTCCTCCATAATTGTCTTGCCTCCATTTTCCTCCTTAGAAGATGAATACTTGTGCACCTAGTCCCTCTGCTCGAGTTGGATCTGCATTTTTTTGAGTTGTCTGCGAAGCAAATCAACCCCATCGTGTAGCTACCCCATCAAGACTCGGTGTTGAGCCAAAGTATCCAGAGATAATTTGATTGTGGATTTGAGAGAGCTAACTCGGATGACCAGATGTTGGCATTCCATAAATTTATTATTCTCCATTTCCCACTTCTCCTCCGCATTAACCTCATTATCCTGAATTTCCAATATGTTGTGGCACCACAATAGAAAGGAAATAAATTCAACTAGGCCTACACTAGAAGCAAATGAAATACTAGAAAATCCACTCCTTTCAAACCCAGACATGAAAGAAAGGAAATAGTTCATACAACCAATAGACTGATC
This sequence comes from Picea abies, assembly GCA_900067695.1. Lineage (NCBI taxonomy): Eukaryota > Viridiplantae > Streptophyta > Pinopsida > Pinales > Pinaceae > Picea > Picea abies. The sequence continues at coordinate 4,871 of CBVK0102128222.1, forward strand.
CAACAAAAGACCAAAATGGGATACCACCACCAATACCTCATTGTCAAATTTAATAGCATCACCACTGAACCACAATAAAACCTTGCATCAACTTCTTACCTAGAAATCCTTGCACAAATAAACTCCCATGAGGTGGCCATTTGGGCTATCCATCATGTTGATGACTTGGCCCAAATTAACTTGATTCAGGACGGGAAAGTCGACATTATGAAAATGCAAGGTAAGGGAGGGGAAGTAAAGTTCTGGCCCTATAGAGAATTATTAATATTATTTATGTATTATTTAGCATAGGTATATCCCCGCAAATCCATGGATCCATCGTCATATAAAGTATCCACACATAAGAAGCGCAAAAGTATCCACACATAAGCAGTTTTGCATTGCACATTGCACATTGCACATAATTAATAAATAGTTAATTATTTAATATTAAATAATTAATAAACATGTGCAGTGATGCTAACAAGCCGTCAATGCAAAACTTTGTGCACATACCATATGCTTCTACGAGGTCATGTTGTACACAGATATACCCATGTAAGAGTCTTCACACATAGGCAACAACCCATTGCACAATATCACAATGCATATATGCAAATAATTTTGCTCAAATTAGCCAATTTTCACACTAACCCAGTCATTTATGACACCTTTACTTGCGTTGATTTGCAAAACAAATGGACGTTATTTATTAGTTGTGAAAAGTAAACTTTCCCCTTTCCTACGAGTTGTCTAGTAGTTTATATTCATGACTACCCATACTCTGTGAGTAACTTACTTGTAGAAAAGAATTTTGAGTAAAAGAGTGACAACCATACCTGTCACAATTATTGTCATTTGTAAATGCAAAAGTTTCACAACATATATTTTGACAAGCCACGTATTATGCACTATAACTGAAGCATTTATGCCACCATGATTTACTAGGATTTGGAAACAAAGAAGGGGAATAGGTAATAGACTTCATGCAAGGTAAATGTCTTGTTTTTCTGAGACCTAGATAATGGTTCCTATTAATGATTATCAATGTTTCAAACATAGTTCATATGTGCGAAAATTCTCTTCAGGTGAATACATCCCATCCATCCCACTTTAAAGAAATTGCACCTCACTAATATACAATTTACAAGGTTTGCCTAAACCAAGGTTCATTAGAAAAAAAACACTATGACAAATAAACAAAGGAAATAACCCTTTTGTGGTGATATTATCAATTCACTAGCCAAGGAAGACATGAATTTACATTGGTATGCCTCCTACCAATGGTTCTTGAACAAGACACCATAAGAAAAGAAAAATGGTAGACTTTGGACCACATGTCTGGTCAATGCTGGTTGTGTTCCTGAAGTATTCGACTTCAAATAAATCGTGACCTAGTTCACTTGAAGGTTCAACTGAAGGACGAGGATGATTAAAGTAACAACAAAAACAAATAATTCAATCGTGCTTACTCCCATAATGTTCAATAAAATGTTGTGTCTTCCCTCTACAAATAAAACACTTCACCTTGTGGATGCAGATGTCTTTATGGATTCTCAGAAAGGGGGCTCTAATGTGTTGAAAGACCTTGACCTTTCAACACTCAAGGGGGCTCTAATGGCTTCTACAAAAATCCCGATTGACCTTTCAACAATCAATATAACCTTGCTACAAGAACCATATCAAGAATTTCCATGGTTGTTCACCCATGTCATTGGTTGCGATTCGACTTCACACATACCCAAGTTTTGCAAGGAATCCTTGTTTGATTGGGAAGAGGTCATATCAAATGAACTTTGTTTTCAATTAAGTAACTACTTTAGCACTCAATAATTCTCATGGCCACATATTTTGTATTTGCAATTGTATTTTGCAATTTCTTTGACAGTCTCCCTGTCAACACAACTCTTAATATACATAATAAACCAGTTCAGTTTTGGTACCCAGTTCTATATAAACATAAAACATCATTCAATTTTTTCATTGTTTAAGATAAGTTTGTTAGAGAGTTCACACACATATTTGTTGGGGAGCCCAAGAGAATAACCTAATAAGCTGAATATTTTCTTAAGGAAAATCACATTTTCATTCAAGAACAAATCCACACTTACAACCACTTGTATGACTGTCAAGAAAACCTACTTCTACTCCCTATATTTCTCTACGATAGATATTTTGTTGCAGAATTTTGCCACCAATATAAAGCTTGGTGTATTCTATTTTACAAAAAGAGAAAAAACCAATTCATTACATTGCCACTTCGAATTGGGATACAATGATCAAGAATATATCCCATCTGAAACAGGTCCCAGAGACACTTAATATATTTAATCTAAAAGAAACATAGTCAGTAAGGGGTTTTGATCCCGATAGACCGTTCTCTTGACATTTAGCATCAATAAGGTACAACAATATATTTACACTATTTGATGATGAAAATCCTCAGAAATCGTCAAAAAAGGAAAAAAAATGCATGTAGTGATAACATGTTAATAGAAATAAAGTCAAATACAAAAATCTAGCGTAAACCAATGGAAAGGGGTGAGACCAGTCCTAATGTATAGTCCTTCTCCAATTGCTAGCCACATAAAATATTCTTTCCTAACCAAAGAACATAACAACAAAAGATAAAAAGACTAGATAGTAATGACGGATTTGGTGGAGATGATGATGGTGAGAAACCACCCCATACAAATATTGAATGTGCACATACAGTGTCACATAAAAAATGAAATGGACACCAAAAAGAGACAATTGGCAATATACAACAAGACCAACAAATTTCAAAAATATGGAAGTCGAGACAACAAATATATCCAACTGGGTAGCCCGCAGAATTGTTGAAAGCCAAGAAATTACACAACTTGCAACAGAGCAACCAATGTTCTTTGAAATTTAGTCCTTAACACTGAAAAACAATCAATACAAGAGGCATGAAAAGAAGCTATAGATAGAAGGATCAGTGCCAAACACAAAAAAATAATTCAAAAATTAAGGTATGTGTTCGATGTATCAGAAGTTGCATCGTCCAAAATCATTCAACAACATCACTCCACAAGGGATGCTCTTGCAGATTCAATTTCCGAAAAATAATTGCAAACAATTAAGTTGAAGAAAATAATAAGTGAACTTGAATATGCACTGAGTCCCTGACCACTGTTTTCACAACCATTGGCTATACTTTCACCGGAACAAACTCCTCCAAGTACAACAACAATCTCAAGACCAATCACGAAGGCCCTGCAATTGTTGAATGGAATCAAACTCTGTGTTGTTGATAACATGAACATAAGAATCGATATAATCAGACAAGCATGGGAATTCAATGCAAGTCTATGTGATCTTTCACAAAGGACTTTAAGTTTTACTAGAGAATTTCAAAGAGAATTGCAATATGATGAAGCCTATTGCAAAAACGATCTAAACACTTTTGTTGCATGGATGTCTAGTATTAATGACCATCAAAGAAATTAGTAGGGACTACCCAATAGCAGTAGAATAAGGAAAATAAAGGCAAGTTGGGAACAACGAATAAAAATACTATAACATGCAATTTCTACCTGCGAAAAAAATCAATGAAAGAGGAGGTGATGCTATTTTAAAAGCATCTGATGTTGTTAAAGAAATGTAGGGTCCACAACTTTTCATAAATTCAGCAATGATCATTGAAGAAGAGATTAATAGTGACTTGGCAACAATGAAGACTTCATTATCTAGTGACTTCGACAACGTCATGGAATTTCCTGAAGAATAAATAAAACAATGGCTTATTACAGTTGTTAATTACAATCAAGACCACTTGTCATCCATAGAACAACTACAATTGGAACTCAAAGAAATTGAGGATGAGATTTCCCCCTTCAAGTTAAGCAACAAATCACCATCCCACCAATCAAAAATGATATTGATAATTGGATCAAGAACACTTTGCAACAGACTACTAAACCAAAATAGCCACCACAAATAATTTCTTCAACAGATTCTTGGTAGCTAGTCTATTGTTTCCAACTGCTTCTACTATATTTTTCTTTTTCTCAGTTGGAACTTGGTTACAATTATTTGTTTTATGTCCTCTGCACATTTAACACTACCTTCTAACTGTCTTTCTCTATTTTTTCCAAGTCTTTTTTCTATTTACTGGTCCACGGGAGCCCCAATCCAAGTCCATTTGGAAAAACACATTTACTTAGTAGAGACTTTATTTAAAAGACAATTGTATATATTTTGAACTTTCCCAACAACTGTTTAGCATAGATGGCTATTAGTTTGCTGGATCGTACTATAAAACTGATTTTTCAACTCTGATTTCACTCATTATGATTTTTCAATTGAACATCAGTTTAAGTTCTCTACATATGTACTACTTTACTTGTTTTCCAAGAAATCATATTTTGACTTTTAGACATCTTTCACAAGCATTATGTAAAAAAATAACTGCATATTTTTTTGTTCTTTCAAAAGAACCGTTTTCACATAGATTCCCATCGGTTTTCAACCCTTTGGGTTTCTAGCTCAATAGTCATTTTTGTCTTAAATATGTGATCCAAATTATTTTTGGAATGAAATGAAAGAAGAGATATTACAATGAAATACACACGAATATTTCCAGAAACAGAGAAATACAACAATACATGTTTTCTATTAATGAAAGAAATGTACAGAGATTGTAAAAATACAAAGTGCAAGACTCACTAAAATGGTGGCAACTTTATCTCTGAGAAGAGATGTGATGGCTATGCTCCTTCGTAAGAAAATAAGTACAATGAGGATCTGAAGGACTTTTTACAATAAACATGAATGCCAAAACCCTAGACATCCAAAAACCTAACCTAAGAGACGAAGCGCCAAAATTCATGTGGGCCCCGTTGGGGTAAGTTAGTACATCAACTTCCCGAGGTCTTAACTTTTTCATATGATCTTTGTTTCATGCGTGTTATAGGCCGTTGGAAAGGTATTTTCGAGAACTATACATTGTACCATCAAAACTAGACTCTATCAGCAATTTTATTGTGGAAAGCCCAAAAAATGTTGTTTAGGGCCTCAAAACGGCCCCGAAAGTACATAAAGATGTAGTGAGATGAAAACTACCAAAATAGGGCAATTGGACTAGATGGGTGGCCACCAATATCCACCTAGATGTTGTGTAGGGCTTCAAGACAGCCTCAGAAGTGAAGAACCCATAATTACAAAAAAGTGTCCCCATTACAAAGAAACGTGCTGAACTGAAAAATGTCAAAATGAGCTAGTTGGAATTTGGAAAAGGTGGGTTGGCACCAATATCCACCTGGATCAATCCTACCCCCTTAGGAAGAAATGGTCTCCATTGTGTTGAGTTCCCGAGGAAGAGGGGAAAGTGTTTATTGAATCTGAATCTTGGTGAGTTGCGTGCCTTGCTCGAGAAGTTGCACTGCTTGGTCTGTTGAGGGATGTTACGAAACTGTTGTTGGTGGGGTTGAATCTGTTCCCCCAAACTGTTGTCTATGGGCTTGACAGGGAATTGTGCAGGCACCATCATAGGTGAAGAAACAATATCTTCTTTCTCTTATGCAATCTTCTTCTACTAGATAGAAGGTGTTGAGGTTGTAGTGGTTGCACTGAACTTCTGTGCATCCTTTGAACAAATTGTTAATAGGTTGAATTTTGCAGTATGAGATATTACCTTGCGGCATTGTTTTGGTGGAACATGAATTTTGCAGTATGAGATATTACCTTGCGGCATTGTTTTGGTGGAACAATATTCAGAACTAACTCTGGTATCCTGTAGAGTTGACCCCTCGGAATAATAATGACACTACGGGGTCAAGACTCATAAACACCATGACGTTTCCACATATAAGGTTGACCCAAAAAAACATCACAAACATCAAAAGGGGAAACATCACATACTACCTCATCCTTGAAGGGTTGGATGCCATATAAAAAGTGACACTATTGGCTGACATGAAGATCTCGTCATTGGAAAAGCCACACGATGTTGTATGGTTACGGGTGGGTTTTTTCGACAACCCCAATTGTTTGATGACCTCAGCTAAGATGAGTTTCTTATGGCTTCTGCTATCAACAATGAAATGCAATGGGGTCCCCTTCACCCACATTTGTGAGTGGAAGAGGCGCTCCCCCTCTTCAGGATCTGTCAGTTCTTCTGGTTGAATTTTTGAGGTCGCGACAGTAACAGTGGGGTCTATGTCGATGATCTATGTTTTTTCATTATTTTCTAAATCATATTCTGAATCAGGGTTCGACTCCTTGTCTTTGATCTTGGAAACCAATGACTATTTTGAGCAACATTCATCGATGTTGTGCCAGGGGATTTTGTTGAAGTCGTACCACTTCCCAGTGTCATTCTTCGTCTTTCCCTTACCCTTATTTTCTCGTGTCTTGGACTAGTTTTTGGGAGGTTGTTGGTTAGGTTCGTCTTTATCGTGCTTTGGTTGTTGTGGATTTGTAGACTCGAACTCTTGTTTGTTCTTTTGCCCAAATTTCTACTCGATTTTGATAACATATCGATAGGAAACTCCCAGTTATGTGATGTTTAGGAAATCCATTTCGGTTTGGATGTACCTATGCAGAGCCCCATGGTATTTCAGAACTAGATGTTGCTCGGATTCTTTGATACCCATCTTGGTATGCAAGATATGGAAAGTATTTGTGAACTCCGACACTGTTTCTCCCTTCTCTTGCCATAGTGTGGTCCATATCATGTAATAATCTTCATAGTTATCAATAGGGTAATATTGTTCCTTGACCGCATCCACAAAGAAATCCCAAGTGATATCGGCCCCATATATTCCATATTCCTCTGTGGAACTTTTATCCCAGTAATTTTCCCACCAATTTTTGACATGGGGGTGAGGAGTGCAAAGGTGATCTTTTCCATGTCGAAAAAATTATGAACAAAGAAATAATATTTTAGCAGATTTAACCATTTTTCTAGGGCATTTGCATCTATTTGACCTTCAAATACGAGAATATCAAAGTTAACTTGTACCTTGAAGGGAGAAGTTCCTCCAAAGTGTTCTCTTGATGAAGATACACATGTTTCTATCGGAAGGCATTGAAGGATGTGGGTAAAATTATCCATCATTTCGTCCCTCTGTCGTGAGAGAGCTTGCTCAAGCAACAGGTTAATAGAATCTCATGCTCCATCATTTTTCTTTTCTTCCATCATGGAGGGTTTCTTGGGAGTGCAAGAGCAATTTTCCTCAAGAGAGACAATCTCAAGACCCAACTTGCTATACTCGGACCATTTTCCTCAAGAGAGACAATCTCAAGACCCAACTTGCTATACTCGGACCTCGTCGGGGACATGCACTGAAAAATGATCAAGAGCAACCTACTCCGATACCACTGATTTGGCTTATTTTTGGAACGAAATGAAAGCAAAGATATTACAATGAAATACACATAAATATTTACAAAAATAGATAAATACAACAATACATGATTTATATTAATGAAATAAATGTACAAAGACTGTAAAAATATAGAGTGCAAGCCTCGTTAGAATGATGGCATCTTTATCTCTAAGAAGAGATCTGACGACTACACTCATTTGCAAGAAAATGAGTAAAATGAGTCTTTGAAGTCCTTTTTACAATAAAAATGAATGCCAAAACCATAGACATCCAAAAACCTAACCCTAGGAGATGAAGCACCAAAATTCATGTGGGCCCCATTGGGGTAAGTTAGTACATCAACTTCATGAGGTTGTAAATTTTGCATACAATCTTTGTTTTTGGTGTGTGATAGATCGTTGGAAAGGTGTTTTCGAGAAATACACATTATGTAATCAAACTTTGACTTCATCAACAATTTGACTATGGCAAGCCCAAAAAATGTTCTTTAGGAGCTCAAAATGGCCCCAAAAGTATAAAAAGATGTACTGAGATGAAAACTGCCAAAATAGGCCAGTTGGACTAGATGGGTGGCCACCAATATCCACCTGGATGTTGTGTAGGGATTCAATATAGCCTCATAAGTGTAGAACCCATAATTACAAATAAATGTCCCCATTACAAAGAAACGTGTTGAACTGAAAACTGTCAAGATGAGCTAGTTGGATTTTGGAACAGGTGGGTGGCCACCAATATCCACCTGGATCAGTCCTCCCACTTTTGGAAGAAATGTTTTCCATTGCGTTGAGTTCCCAGGGAAGAGGGGAAAGTGTTTTCTAAATCTAAATCTTAGTGAGCTGCGTGCCTTGCTAGAGAAGTTGTGTTGCTTGGTCTGTGGAAGGCTCTCACGAACATGTTGTTGGCAGGGTTGGATCTGTTCCACCAACCTGTTGTCTCTGGGATTAACAGGGCATTGTGTAGGCACCATCGTAGTTGAATAAACAATATATTCTTTCTCTTCTACAATATGCTTCTGTTGGATAGAAGGTGATAAGGATGCAGTGGTTGTAGTGGCCTTCTGTGCATCCTTTGAACAAATTGTGAAGAGGATGAATTTTGTAGTATGAGAGATTATCTTGCGGCATTATTTTGGTGGAACAATAGTCAGAACTACCTCTGGTATCTTGTAGACATGACCCCCCAGAGTAATAATGACACTACGCGGTCGAGACTTATAAACAACATGATGTTTCCACAAATATGGTTGGCCCAAAACAACATCACAAACATCAAGAGGGGAAACATAACATACTACCTCATCCTTGAAGGGTTGGATGCCATAAGACAGGCGACACTGTTGGTTGACACAAATATCTCGTCCCTAAAGATCCATCGGAAATATCATTGAATTTCCAATGATATGAGGTTCCCTAATCACTATTTCCAATGGATTAATCATAATTACCAAAAGTGTCTATA
>CBVK0102128244.1:0-13957 GCA_900067695.1 Picea abies
CAAGCATCCATTTACATCTATGGATGTTCAGCATGAAAGCTCACTATTGCACCTTTTTGCATGTCATTATTACACATGGGCATTTCAAACTTCCATATCCTTCCTCCCATAGATCTTACAACCATTCTTACGACAAGTCTCATAGGAATAATCAACACCATGTTGCCCTCTCTGTTGAGAGTTTACAGTCATATATATGATATTCACATGGAAAGTCTCGTAGACATATTCATAACTATGTTTCTCTTTTCATATGGCAACAACCAACAAGATAACACTCTTTCCTAAACTGCTATAAATTATGCAACGACCCAGAAATACAATCTGTGCAATTTCAACAGTGCCCCAGGAAACATGACAACTTATCAAGCTTCTCTTCATGCCTCAGACCATTCTTGGTCCACAAACCCTTTTATCAAGGGAATATTTTTTCTAGATTACCTCTCACTACAACTTAAGCACACCAATCCATATTCTTATGGCTACCATCCACCTATGGATGTCATTCTGACCCATAGGTCGTCTAAAAGTGCCCCATCACTTCCCTTACTCCATTTAGAATCAACAATTCATTAACCCTTTTACTTTATTCTCATAGGGTAATATGTAGTCAATATCATCATCATATTACTTATGTTGTTATACTTAGATCATCATTAACCATATGATCCATGAAATCACCATATTTTACATCCAATAACAGACTATACTAAGCCTATATGCATGTTATATGCATGCTCAATCTTTTCCATATGCATTCTGACATATTCTCATACCCCAAGCACTTTACCCATGCTTACAGTGCAGATGTATTCCATCTATATACCATTTGTATTTGCATGCACATACATCTCCTTAGATTAATAGGCATATACTTTCTCTTATAATAGCCATGAGCATCATAATCTCACTCATGTGTTCATATCTCTTTACCTCTTCTAAGCGGTCTAGCAACAGTCCAAAGGAATCATTTTTAATTTCTCAACTAGGTTATTCTCTGACAACAAGTTTTTTCAGTCTCTATAGGTCAAACAAAATTGACCTTACACATTTTCCATCAGTCATCTGATCATTAGGGACCATACACATATACAGGGTTTAATCTTTTGTTAAAGTAGTAATTATTACTGCTACGATTCTATCAATCCATACCAAATTCCTCTTAAGCACAAGGATTTTTTTTTCTGTAAGGATCTTAACCCTTATATAATCGACCATCTTAATTACAAGATACTCTGCCTACCATAGTAGATATACATTATCACTAAACAAAACAAATCACCCCATGTCCCCTGTCTAGGCTCAGGCAGCTTCATAGCAGGATTTCTGCCACCTATGACATTTACATTTAGGTTTTACCAATAATTCCTATTGGCATATTCCTACTCATGTAAGAGTAGTCATCAATTTTACAAAGGGACAATAAAATTTCCCTTGCTATAATTCAGCCAGGGTTTCCAAGGTGCAATTTCAATCTGTTGTCCTCCATCCTCAAGGGACTCGTGCAGATAACAAATAATCCTTTAAAGGTAGAAACACCTTTCAACATGTTCTTCTAGATTTTTATATAGTATTCCTATGAATAATCTTTGGCCCATCTAGGCCTAGTATTGTATCCTTCTTCGATACCACTTTGTAACAGACCCAACCCCTAAGTACCTTTTTAAGGGATGGGGTGTTAAATTTTTGCTTCTTCTATCAACCTTAAATCTTCTTTATCACATCTCAATCCTGTTTTGATCGTCAAGATCTTTCCAACGACGGTAAAACTCACTCAAGATTGAGCTCTGAAATGAAAGGTATGACCTTCTAAATTTCTTTGGTTTACATAGGCAACATCTCTCTTGCTGCCACATGGCATCCACATGACGTGCCATTGACCATGCCAATTGATGTGGAGATACCTCGGTCCTGATATGGCACTAGCCTAGCTTTCCATTGTGGAACTTCAGTCCACGCATACCTACAGTCATCATCGATCGAACCTTCTTTCGACACACTCTCTCAGCTAGCGGAATCGCAGACTCATAATTTTGTAGTTTCCTTTCATCATTCTGCCCGAGAAGTCTCGACACTTAGCCATTTTTAATCTTCATGGACACATAGACTCGTGGGTGCATAATTATATAAGCATCCTTTCATAGGTCCATTCAAGAAGTCTCGACACTTATCCATTTTCATCTTCACGGACTCGTGGATGCATAAATATATAAGAATCATTTCATAGGTCTGTCTGAAAAGTATCAACACTTAACTATTTTTCCACCTACATGGACTAGCGGACTCGCGGATGTAAAATTATGTACCTCTCCTCCATAACTATGTCTGAAGAGTCTCAACACTTAGCCACTTTTCCATCTACATGGACTCACAAATGCATAATCCTTCTCTTCTTAAGTCCGTCTGAAGAGTCTCAACACTTAGATTAGGTTGGCAGACTCACGAACCGATTCATCTCACCTTTCCAACCCTTAAACTCGACAAGGACCCACTCCCTATTAGCTCGACCAATTACAAGCCTCCACATGGATTCCTTATACATGTAGGCATGTGACATCAGTATAACTTTAGCATGATGTCATCTCTCCTCTCATCAACGAATAAGAGCTTCGACATCGATCAACGACCGAGATCACAACCCAGATGTACTTCGATCAATGGTCGAGATATTTAAAACTTTTGGTCTGACATCCAAAGCTAAAATGAAGGTCTAAGACTTAGTTCACCCAAGGGGCTACACTATGGCCCACTAGCCAATTATATGTTTCCATTCACAGGCTGACGCCTATCAAATTTTGGACATGTTAGCATTCCAGGTCAGCATGGTACCTCATGTTGACATTACCTCTTCTTCAAATTATCGCTTAAACGATACCACAATGATCTATGACAGAGGTTAATTATGGGTTAATTCCTTATTCATGGTTCATATTTACTCATGTACATTCTCTACAGGCATGGTAACCTGCTCTGAAAAAAAGGGTCCAGATATATTCGCTCCACAGATCCAACAGTTGTGATCCCTTTGAACTCAAAACATGGTTTTTCATCTAATTCAGGATTTAGACAATTCAAAGATTTATCTTTGGGCTCTTTCCCTTACATTCAACTATTAACTTATGATCCTAGTTTCCATTCATGTATTTTCCATCACAATGATGGTGTTTTATATATATATATATATATATATATATATATATTGAGCACGCGGGATTCATAAAATTCAGTTCATTCTTTTTATCTTAGAACATTACAAAATGTTTGTATTCAGTTGTGCAGGGAAAGCACCGTTCTTTCCATCCTACCATCACTTAAATGCAAGAGTTTGCAATTACAATAAGCATCATCACTATAAATCAAGTATGTATATGTATAGCACAAGTAGCATTTCAATTCAATTACATGGAGTCTATGAAATACTTATCTATTATAACTGATAGTCGACCAAATGATTGTGGGTTTTTGCCTTTCCACCTAGCCATAGGCTTAGATGCATTCACTTTTAGCATTTTGGCCACCCTCGTGCCAAGCCATGATACCACTAGAGAATCTCTCTCAGGTTCTCGGTAAGATTTGAAGGTTACTCTCCTTCACTCTACTCTTGGTAGAGAATTTCCGTACACCCACCTAGCCCAAGCCTCTTCGATGTTTATCAGATTCCTTCCCAGCATCAAGATCGCATTCCTCTTAGCTTGGGCCAAGTTTTCTAGGTCTTGTATGCTCCAACCCTCAACTCTTTTATGGGTTCTCTGATCTCTTTATTACACGCCCTTGTGCATTCCATTCAACAACTCCCTTCCTCTGAGGCCTAACACTCCTTATGTTCTCCTTGTTCCCCTCTCTCTCTTTGTGTGCTTTTTTTTTTCTTGCATGCATGACTTAGGAAAGTTCTTGAACTTTCCTTTTGTTTCTTTTGTCAGAAGGAAACTCATGGGCCAAGCCTAGGGACCCATGGTGATTTTTCCTATTGTCCTCTAGTTGACCGCTTCTTGTCCCTTCTGAAAGCCCTCCATATTTCCATTCATTGGGGTGGTTGGTTGTTCATCTACCATCCTCCCTCATTAATTGATTGTCTTGAAATCGGGGCTAAGGAAAGTAATATGAATAAGACCTGAGGTCCTTTAGTTTATTAGGGCCTCCTCTCATTCCTATAGTGATATCATGGCTCGTACTTTAAGGCTTCACCCATTAGTCAATTGTTGGCGTTTACAATTAAATAATATTACATTTACAATATTTTCAAGCCATTGCATGGAAATCATAATTTATGATTAATTATAGGCTAGGGGAAACAGGGGTGTTACAGAAGGTTAGCCCAAGAGTAATGTGAACAAGTTGCAAAGCGTTGTGTCTACTCTAATGCAAGGAACGTGTTGGTTGAGAGAGTTGGGCGCCTATATATGCCAAGGAGGATACCAAACGAAAGAGCATATCAAAAGTGACATTATTACTTCATAATCACAGAGCTAGGAATTGAGGAAGCATCTTAGTAGAAAGGGTGAGCTCCTCCCAAAGGGCCAAGTCAACCCTAGTGGGTGACTCATGCCACCCTAGGGAGATTGCACCGAAGAGAAGAACATGGCGAGCTTTTCTTCAATTCAAGGAATTTTTTGGATGAGCACATTTGGATAGAGAAGTTGAGTGTTGCAGGTCAAGCAAACGAAGGCAAGGGAAAAATGAATTGTAGGCTTGAATCCCGAAGCAAAGTTTGAAGTTATTTGTCAAGTGTTTTAGTCAATGGAACGAAGGGTTTTTGTAAGGTGATGAAGGAAGTCTATTTTTTGTGTTGCATGCAGGTTCTTGTGCAAACATGAGCGAAATCTCCTTGTAATTGTATATTCAGTGTGGCACGAGTTGAAGACTCAACACACTTTTGTCTTTGTTATAAAAAATTGGGTGTTAGGCCAATTTGGCCACCCACTTGCATTTTGGTGTTAATGTGTATGAGTGCATTATTTACTTGTTGATGTTTTAAGTATAAGAAGCAAACATAAATTGTTAAGTAATAAATGAAATGAAAAGTAAGGCATAGTCTGGGCCAAGTAAATCAGTGTGGTATTTCCACCAAGTTGAAAAGTTATGTTGTCACATGTTGTTGGGAACGTTGGATGTTTTCACCATCCAACCAAATGGTCTCTAGCAACCTGACACCAAGCTTGCCAAGTTATCATTATGTTAAAAAACAATAGGGTTGTCATACCAATGGAAATTGTAACTATTTCACCAAGTACAATATACATGGGCTAACGTTCTAATTCAAACAAGTGGAACTGTAGTGACTAGGTCCCTGTCGTTAAGAATGGATTTTGATATATCTATGTTTTTGCAAATAAAATAATATTGTAGTTTATTCTCTTTGGATTTGTAAAATATATAATCAACCATTATGGTTATTGTTGTGTGTCAAGTGCATAGAGATTTTCAATACTTTATTTGATTTACGTGTCTTGTATTTAAGTCTCTTGATTAGTGTATGGATTCTTACATGTATAGTTTGTATAGTTTACACATGGTTTATATGGATGATCATATTAATGTCCCGTTAATATAAGCATGTGTGTTAATCCATTAATATAAGCATGTGTGTTAATTGCTTAAACATTGACATGGAAAGGTAATTCATTGTAAAAATAATAGTTTAAATATTAAACAATAGCATGTCATATGATGAAAAATGTCAAATGAATGTATATAGAAATATTTATCCAGTTGGTTGTTACCAACTACTAAAGTATTACATTCCAGTCATCACTCTAAATTGGCCATACTAATTTTAAAGGTGTGAGTAATTTTGGGACCATAGAACCTATTCGTTCAAGTAAATATTATGTATGACCAACTAGTTGCAATCATTATAAAATCTTAATGAATGGATAGGCCATGTCCATGTCAATGAATGATGTCTTCCTTTGTTAATGATGGTATTGTTTAAAATCTAGATTGATATGAATATAGAGTAAGTGTGCATAATATTACAATACAACTTGAAATTAGTAAGTCTTATTCTTAAGATTGGCTCTGACCAAAATCATATAATTTATATTATGCTTGGTTTGTTTTTTTCAATGGATTGTTGTTACTGCTTTTAGTTGTAGTTTATTATCCTTAAGATTGGCTTTGACCAAAATAATATAATTTATATTCTACTTGATTTGTTTTTTTTTGCAGTAAATTGTTGTTGCTTTCAATGATAGTTTATTACTGTCATATAACACCACAGTTTTGTTTATATCTCACATGTGATTAGTTTTTATAATACGTGATCACTATAATTAAAAAAAAAAAACAATTTTTTGTGATAAAAAACAAAATTTTAATACATTTTAAAAATGAACACTCTATGTTGTTATATAATATAATATTATTTATAAAATATAATGGATTTAATTACTTAAATATAACAAAGAGTATTCTAGAAAGCATGAATTATGTGTTGAAATAGTAATATGGTATAATTGGATCTCTAATCTATGAGATTTGGATAGTAATAGTTAATGATTATGTTTTTATTTAAAATAACACAGTTGAAACAAAACTTAAATAATGCTTTGAATCCATTATACTTTGAATGTAAGATCAAAGGATGAGATAAATATATTATTGTTATTTTGTTAGTCATCATAATAATCTATAAAATTGATTTGGATAGTAATAGTTAATGATTATGTTTTTATTTAAAATAACACAGTTGAAACAAAACTTAAATAATGCCTTGAATAAAGATCAAAAGATGAAATAAATATATTATTGTTATTTTGTTAGTCATCATAATAATCTATAAAATTGTCAAATAATTATTTTTTAAATAGGATGGTGGAATTCCACCCCTTCAACAAAATTACTATAAAACTCATACTTGGGTTAATCATACTAAATAACATATTTGTCCTAAAAATAATGTTGTTATCAATTTACAAGTAGTTGTATACATATTCCCCCTCCTAAAACAAAAGAAAGACATCACAATTGTTTTTTAATTACAATTAAGCAAAATATTATATGGACTTATTGTAGGCTCTTTAAGAAACACTAAACGATCTTTCTATCATGTATTATAATAATCTTTCTTAATGCATGGGGAAAATAATTGGTTAATTCACAAGTAGTTGTATACATATTCCCCCTCCTAAAACAAAAGAAAGACATCACAATTGCTTTTTAATTACAATTAGGCAAAATATTATATGGACTTAGTGTAGGCTCTTTAAGAAACACTAAACGATCTTTCTATCATGTATTATAATAATCTTTCTTAATGCATGAGAAAAATAATTGGTTACTCGTCACTTGTAAGATAATAAATCTATAAACACAAATAACAAACAAACATCCTCGCATAACAATATTTTGTAGGGAAGTTAGATAAAATACTTAATGCTAAAAGTTCAAATTAATCATGTTAGGGAAGACTTGGTGTAGTCTCTTTAAGAACTAGTAAAAGCTCTTTCTATCATGTACTACAATAATTCATCTTAATTTTTTTAATGTAGGAACAAAAAACAATGGTCACCTACCAAATGTCAGATAATAATTCTATAAACACAAATAAAAAACAAACATCCTCGCATAACAATATTTTGTAGGGAGGTTAGATAAAATACTTAATGCTAAAAGTTCAAATTAATCATGTTAGGGAAGACTTGGTGTAGTCTCTTTAAGAACTAGTAAAAGTTCTTTCGATCATGTAATACAATAATTCATCTTAATTTTTTTAATGTAGGAACAAAAAACAATGGTCACCTACCAACTATCAGATAATAATTCTATAAACACAAACAACAAACTAACATCTTCTCACAACAATTTTTGGTGGGGAGGTTAAATAAAATATTTATTCTAATAATTCCAATTAATTGGGTAAGTTAAAGACTAAAAACTTGTGGGTAGCAAACAAAGATTGTGATACTGGTGCAATGAAAATTGCGTACAAGCTTCAAAGACAAAGGATATAGAAGAGGGACACTAAAAATAAGAGGCTAAATTCATAAAAACAAAAAATCTTGAGACACCATATTCTAATACCAGCCAAAAGTGATATTCGAAAACCCTTTCCAAAGGCTTTAGAAGGTGTTTCATGTTTTTGAGTGGACCTCTATTGAACTAGAAGTCGTTAGAAGAAACGATCAAGCACTACTATCACTTTAAGGTGAATTAGCCTTTTTCTATTGTAGAAGACAAGTCCAAAGGTGAATAGTTTCATTTGTATATTTCAAATATAAAAGAAATGAATATTGAATATATAGACACACATACTTATATTTCATCACTCTGAATATTAAAAATGTGTCATAGTATATATTAAAAATGTGTCATAGTATATAGAAAGAACAAAAAAATGTACAAATGGGAAACACATGCAGCTAATGCATTGATTGTATATGTATACTATTTATGAAGCATGGTTGGGAAATGGAAATCTTAATGAGAAGTTTAATATCCTTATATTCGCAATCTATAATTGCATGCATGCCCAAGATAAACTTCAATGAAAGGTAGAGAGTAAAAGATGATGGAACATGCCAATACTTCATGAATATACACAACTCTTGATAGAGAGTGTAGTGGGTTGGAAGAATTCTATTTCATGCCTCGATTAGACTAGGTAGGAATTACATAATCCATCTAATGTAATTGTCGTTTTCAAATTATTTTAGTTTTGCAATGATTTATGTTTATAACAATTGGTCATTCCTTGAGTCGTTATGTCATATAGTTTCCCAATCTAATGTAATTGTCGTTTTCAAATTATTTTAGTTTTTTAATGATTTATGTTTATAACAATTGGCCATTCCTTGAGTCTTTATGTCATATAGTTTCCCAATCTAATGTAATTGTCGTTTTCAAATTATTTTAGTTTTGTAATGATTTATGTTTATAACAATTGGCCATTCCTTGAGTCTTTATGTCATATAGTTTCCCAATCTAATATAATTGTCGTTTTCAAATTATTTTAGTTTTGTAATGATTTATGTTTATAACAATTGGCCATTCCTTGAGTCTTTATGTCATATAGTTTCCCAATTGCACCAAAAGCATATAAATAAGTAGTGAGTTCATTACTATTTCTAGGAATCCACTCCCTAACTATCAAATTATGTAATCGTGATATGTATGAAGGCAAAATTATGTAATTGGGAAATTGAATATATGCCTAAAATTGCAAGGTCTCATCTCCACAATTGCAGGTTGTGGTGACTTGTCAAGAATTACAGGTTCACATGGCTTGCTCACTAATGTTAGTGTGAGAAGGTTTATGAATGGGGTTCAAGTCAATGTTGTTTTTTAATGGTTTATTTTAAGGATAATGCATCTTTGAGAGAAGTAGGAGTATAATCATAAGAAATGATTTAATAGCCTATCTCTTTATTATTTTTTCCAGTTCTTTATGGTAGGATTCAATGCCCATTTATTGAAGGATACAACGAATGAAGTGGAAAAAATGTGCATAAATAAATCTCCAATCCTAGATTTATAACTCTATTTTTTTATGTTTGTAACAGGGTACTTCAAAAATTGAATGGTTACCAATTTTGTATAATATTCACATAATTATATTTCTTTTGCAACATAATCAATGGAAATGAGGCATGCATGTGATGATATATAATGCTCAGTGATAGGTATGAGGTTAGTATCCTCTATCATGGCTTAGTGTTGCAAACCCATAAGGAATATTTGGTATTTGCTTCATGGAAAAGTTCAATCTTAAGCATTCAAGGTTTTGATGCATTTAAAGGAAAGAAATTGTAGTTCATGTTGTTCAAACTTTCAATATAATGTGTGGGGAATATTTGCACAAGGAAACGAGAGAGAACCAAGTCCAATCTCGAATGTTTATAATCTCTATGGTATGGTTCTATGGTATAGGGGAGAATGCATAGCTTAGGAAGTAATTATAACCTAATCACCATGAACCACAAGAACCTAACTAATAATATAGGAATGGATAACCTTAAAAAAGGTCATCCAAGATGGAAGGAAATTACTTGTTTTCCTTCCTAAATACTTTAATTACCAAGTCCGTTGTCCTTTCATTTCGTTACCATGATATCCTACTAATATATTGGGATCGTTAAGAGAGTTTCAATGTATAAGAATATCAGAAGGAGTTTGATAGCAGGAAATATATTCTCTGGTGTGCAGTGAGCAACCACGAGCAGTGGTCTGAGAATCACATCTCTCACAAACTTAGGAGCAGGAACGATAAGGATGGTACAACAACTAAGGAAGCACTAGATCCTCATCCTTATGAGATGGATGCCATGTGACGTAGCATACCACTTACCTAAATAGAACTAGGTCAAGTACGATGAGACTTCTTTAATAGTTTATGTGAACACAAGACTTGTTGAACAGTTTATGTGAACACAAGACTTATTTACATTTTCTATGGAGTTACAAGAGATGGGTAGGAAGATAGCTCAAATAACTAAAAGAATTAATATCTTTGGTAGATATGCAAGTGTTTAGGTCTTCAAGTGTAAGGTCCTTATATACTTTGGTGGGATGAGGAATTTGGCCATAGAGGAAAAAACCAAAGCCTACAAATGCTATTTGAATTGTATTTGAACTTGCAAGAGGTAAATATATTTCTTACTATAGAAATGAAATTAAAAATAGACCATTTGACTATTTATTTTTGAAATTTATAAAAACATAGGAACATATGACATAACCTTTAGATATCTGAAAAAGTTATTGTAGATGAATTATAGCACAAGCATTATTAGACGTAGAGACTAAGTCTTGCAGATAAGTGTAGTTAGGTATAAGAAATAAGAACATATTCGACATAGAGAGTGAATATTCCAGATAATTGCAAATAGTGAATCTTGTAGGTAATTGTAGATAATAAATCTTGCAGGTAATTGCAGATAGATATAAGAACATAAGCAGTCAAGATAGAATATATAAGGTGGTGAATAACAAGTACAATGATGAAAAAATGTGAAAAGTATTAAATGTGTGAATCCATTCAACAAAAAAAATAAAAAGGTGAGAATAACTCCATAAATCACTGAATGAGTTCAGTGATTCATTGACTTCACAAATGAAATTCAAATAAATGATTAAATCACTTTCAAATATAAATCATTCAGAAAGTAAAACAAAGGAATCAAAGTTGAATCGTGTTGTGGAAAATTTGTAAACAAATACTTAAATATAGTGTTTATAAAAGGTTTTTTCATATCACATTGATTAATGCTCATCCTTTTGTCAGAGGCCATTGATAAGGCCTCAAACCTTTTGGGAAATGATTATAATTATAAATCTAATTAATAAATAATTGAAAAATATTTATGGATGGTTCTCTATGTTAAACTTTAGGAATTATATAAAAAATTGAATTCAACAACTCAACTAATGTTTAGTCAATGATGAACTCATCGCTATTGTACCTTGCCTTCGATGGGGACTAACAAGTAATTCTTCTGCAAACACTGGAAAATAGTAGAAACACATATACAATTAATTGAATGATTATTCAATCAATTGACAATAGCTATAAGGTGACACAATATTGATATTGAGAGGAATAAAAGTGAATAAACATGAATGTATAAAAGCATAATTTTCTATATGTTGCAAATAGAGACTGAAAGAACAAAGCACCTTATTCTCAACTATGCTAATGGAATAACAGATTTATAATATAGGACTATTTTTTTCATACATATTCCCATGTAAGTGAGAGCATGTAAACTTTTCGAAAGAAAAATAAGAAGATCGTATTTTTCGTGGGAGATATCTGAGCAGAAGGGAAATCCTTTATGGCTAGGGTTTACCCTAGCTACTACATGAAACAAAGATCGGACCACCACCACTTGAAACATCAATAGTGATGCCATCGTGTCGAATTCGAATCACCCTAGATTCACTTGTAAGAGCTCATTGCTTCACTGGATGTTGTGATTGAGTTCGTTGACTAGAGTCATTCTAGCCGCTAGTCATTGATGGAGTAAGGTGTTTCCAGCTCCACTTTCTAGGGATGAGGGTTGTAAGAGAATATGGGGGACACATTCAAGGAGATAGAAGTGTTTATCTCTTTGGTTCAATCCCTAAACCCAAACAAATGAAACCGACCTCAAAATTAACGATTTGTAAAATGGTTGGATGTCATCTCCCAACTGGATCTCTAGTCCTTGGAGCTAAGAAAGAAATACATCATTCTATTTGAGTGTGCTTTAGTTGGAAATTTTACAGGCCTCTATCCCAACCTAAAAGTGGTGGAAAAATGAGTAGCAGAGAAATGGTCTCCCAAGATCAATGGACATGTAACATTGTTTTCCTTTGGCCATGGTTATTATGTCTTTCTCTTTTTAAATAAGGAAGAGTATGATCTAATCTTTAGATCTAATCCATACTTTACATGAACTAGGGGAATGTATCTATCTCTATGGACCATTGACTTTAATCCAAAATATGAGATTGTAGTATCCCTATTGTGTGATATATTATCCCACCACCTGTTAATTTTATGGGATGAGAGCACCTTGAGAGATACTAGAAACAAACTAGCTTGTTTCATCGATCGAGCAAAACCAAAAGGAAACATTTATTATTGTGTGAGAATATGTGTTGAGGTAGATTTGGAGAAGGAACTTCCAAAATCTTTGCAAATCAATCAATATGGGTGGATTCACCACCAAGCATTATATTATGATCATATTCGATACAAGTGCATTGCATGCCATACTTATGGACGTTTTGTAAAAAACTGTCCAAAAGTCCAAGAAGAGTAGTACCCTACAAAGAAAAAACTAATAAAGGAGCTAGCATACAAGATGGTTCCAAGAAGGTGCATAAATTTTTAGTGAAAGGAGCCACCTCTCTCAAATCCAACACAAGAGGATCCCCCCACGTCAAAAAATAATAAATTTTAAGTTCTTGGGAACTTAGATGGATCAATAAATCCTCAAGACACAGAGAAGGAAGTTCAAGAGGAACAAACTATAAACCTCAACCATGGACCAACTCATCCTGGTAATGGTACAGTCCCATCCCTTGATGATCCAATGGCCAATGCCCAAGAAGAAGAGAAGGAAGCATAAAAATAAGAGGAAGAATAAATGAACACTTTGTTAAGTCATCGTGAAAGATTGTAACCCATAGTGAAGGGGCTCTGTGTTAACACCCCAATTAGCACATATCTCCTAGATTTCAATTTTGAATGATTTTTAGATATGATAGGATAGGCTATGATCCTGCATATATTTTGTTGCATCTCTAAGTTTATGGACTCCTAGATTGATGATTTAATGTTCAGAAACTATACATATAATTTGGTTAACATTTTTGGCGCCATTTCCAGGGATCGAACCCGAGTCACCCGTGTGACAGGCAGGAATACTTACCACTATACTTACCATTATTTCACATCATTTTCCTTGACTTTTAATCATTTCCCACTTCTCGTAACCTTGTATTAAGTCCATTTTCATGCTTTACGTGGGATTAGGATGAAGAAATTTGCCAATGCATTTATTTTAGTATTTTAAGTGAATTTATGATTAAATATTAGAAAAATAACATGTTTTTACTTAACCTTGAAAGTTGGGTGAGTTTGGTGATGTTTACAAGTATACTTGAAGATTCCAACAATGCCAAATTTTACCACTTAGCCTCAAATTCGAATTTCCTTATGTTTACCCCAAGGTCGAGCCCCTACTAAATTGTAATGATGTTTACTGATGTTTATAGGCTGGTGAGAAAAGTGTTTACAAGCTGGGAGGATTATGTGTTTAT
The DNA here is from genome assembly GCA_900067695.1 of Picea abies. Lineage (NCBI taxonomy): Eukaryota > Viridiplantae > Streptophyta > Pinopsida > Pinales > Pinaceae > Picea > Picea abies. The sequence continues at coordinate 13,747 of CBVK0102128244.1, forward strand.
TAGGCCGGAGAGCCTAGATGATGAAGGCCAAGGAGCCTGATTTTGTATATGTAAATACTTACATCATTAATACAATTACATCATTGCGTGTAGACCAACCAAGAAGAAAGCATTATGGGGGACTAAGCTCCACTGGGTAGGTAAAGGGATGGGGTTGAGAGGCTAGGAAAAAGGGCTAAGCTAGAGGGATTATTGCCAAGGGAATATTATA
>CBVK0102130254.1:542-11171 GCA_900067695.1 Picea abies
ATGCCTATCCCACCCCAAGAAGTGTGCCCCTTCTCTGCTCAACAGTCCCTTGGTTGCCCTACTTCCTTTCCAGGGCTTCATCAACAGGCCATATAGGAAGTCTCAAAGCCCTATAGCTGCAGTTTGGCACCTTTGGGAAATCAATTCCCAAAAATTATCTTACCTAGAGAGAATTTCTCATGGGCCTCACAATCTGCCTCTTCAATATCCCATGGGCCTAACAACCCACTTCTTCAGTCCATATCCTAAGATAACTAGGTACAGGTACATGTATGGGTACAGATACATTTATAGTGACATGAATATATAGAGGACAGTTGAATGAGTGAGTGAATGATGATGGAATGATGGAAAAATGAACTAAGTCCAAACTATATGTATGCATGTTCCCAACTTGACACTTGTCATGTTGAGAACTAATTTGGCTCACTTGTCCCCATCCTTAGAACTTAGGATAAAATAATTATCCATACATTATACTTTAAGGAATATTAAGATAATATTCCTTTTTGGCTTAAGCTCCCTAGCTTAGCCCTTTATCCTTAAATTTTATCCCCCTTTCCCTAACTAGTGGAGTTTAGTCCCCCATACTGTTTTACATGGTTGGTCTACCGCAGTGATGTGTTTTTCATTAATATTTGTGTGTGTTTACATTTTCATTTAAATTATAGATATACTATCCTTTCTACATCCCATCTCACCAACCTCAAAACACAACATATACAAAAAGGCTCTCTAGCCTCAAAATTGCGTGAACTTAAGTTTTTTGCACACGATATCCTGGAATGTGCACACTTCATCATTTTAGTGCGCAATACATGTGCACACTATACCATGGAAGGTGCATGAAAAATGATATCAAACATCTCACCAGCTTAAGTAAATTTTTATTTACATTTACAGTTAGGGTTTGGCCTAGGGGGGTTACAAGAAAACAATCAATCATCTCCATACAAGAAGGAGGACAAGTAGAGAATTCAAACTAAATGCCAACATTGGTGATTTCAAAATGGGGGATATTATGCTAGATTTAGGCTCTGAAGTAAATGTCTTACCTAAGAAGACATGGCATTGTATGGGAGAACCCACATTAGGCTATTCACCTGTCCAATTGAAACTAGCAAATCAACACAGAGTGTTAGCAATTTAAAGGATTAAAGGTGCGACAATAGATTTGGATGGAGTGTGCACTATAGCATATTTTGAAGTGATAGAGATAATAGATGCCACAACACCTTACCCAACATTACTTGGATTGGATTGGGCATTTTATAACTAGGATATAATCAACCCGAAGACAATAAAAATGACTTTTGAATTAGGTGAATATAGAGTCATTTCACCATTATATCCTTCAGAAGGAGAAAGGTTTGTAGAGGTGATTTGTTTGGATCTGGAAGAAATAAACTAGTTTTATAGATCCACCACACGAGAAGATGATTATTTCAACCCAATTACAGATGGGGTACTTAGTTGGAGAAGCATTACATCATGTTCTTTTGACTCAGACACAGGGTTGTATAATTGGAAACAACGATTACATGAAGTTTCCATAAGAAGGTGTGCAATAATAGACTATGTAGTAAAATGGGTTAGTACAGAGATAAGAGAACCTCCCAGTTTTCACGGGTTAAATGATTTAGACTAATTCCTGACAAAATATGAAGAGGATGTGTTAGAAAATCACAGGTTCTTATCCCTAGATATTTCAATCAAGGAAACACCTACAAGATGGTGGGGTGTGCACAAAGAAACAATTCAGGACTGGTATAAGTGTAAATGACTACTGTGCATTAGATTTGGTGCAGAAAAGGGGAGCAATATAGTGCAAAAGTATGATGGGTAAGGAACACCAGTTTAACACTTAGAGAAATGCAGGACATAATGGAGGATGACACCACGATAGGAATGTTCTCGTCACTTTATTCATACATTGGAAGGGATCCCAGGGAGCTAGTACATAGACCAAGAGATGCACAGAGGCACTACATAATGGATAGGATCAGAACAAAATTTTGTTGTAACCTTCTCATTCGAACATGAGAACACCAACATTTATTCAACGTTGAAGCTGATACGAGGAGATATATTTTTTTATGAACCAGAGGTTGAAATCATAAAAAAATATCAACAACAAAACATACAAAAATTCAAAGAGTTACTCTCATGTTATCATGTCAGAGAGGAAGCACCAGATGAACATGATCTATGCAACATGCAAATCACATAAATTGAAGGAGAAAGAGAAGTGGGAGGTCCATATTTGGAGTCAGAAGCATTTGCTGCACCAATCAAAGTTAATAAAGTCAACATTGGAATGAATGAAAATCCTAAAATGGAAAGTATTGGATATTATTGGGATGAGAAAACATTAGAAAGACGAACAAAGTTACTGCATGAATACAATGACCTGTTTCCAACAACCTTTATAGAGATGAAAGGCATAGCAGGGGAGCTAGGTGAGATGAATATACCCCTAAAACCTAAGGCTAGATCTATCAGACAGAGACCTTACAGACTGACTCTAGTGTATAAGCAGAAAGTGAAAGAAGAAATTGATCAAATATTGGAAGCCGACATTATAGAACCAGTAGAGGAATCTAAATGGATCAATCCCATGGTATTCTAGGAAAATAAGCAAGGGGGGGATAAGTATTTGCGTATATTTGAGGAAAATCATTGATTCTTTCTTACATGACCCTTTCCATACCCCTTTTACAGATGAGGTCTTAGAAAATGTAGGAGGCTAGGAAGCATATTCATTCACAGATGGATTCTCGGGTTACCATCAGATCAAAATATCTTTAGAGGACAGGTATAAGACTACTTTTTCTACAGAATGGGGATCCTTACAATATACATTCATGCCCTTTGGACTACAGAATGCACCAACAATATTTTCAAGGGTATTCATAGCTACTTTTAAGGAATTCGGACATTAGTTTCTAGAAGTATATCTGAATGATTGGATGGTGTATAGTCTTTTGAAGGACCATGTAGAAGTGTTAATACTAATGTTGGAAAGATGTAGGCAATGTCAGATATCATTAGACATCAAGAAATGCATTTTTGGTACACCTTTTGGGATATTGTTGGGACATACATTGTGTAAACAGGGTTTACTGGTTGACCTTGCTAAGATTGAAGTCATTGTGAATTTACCACCACCAAAGTCTATGCATCAGTTAAGAGAAACACTGTGACATGCAGGCTATTACAAGAAGTTTATAAAGGGGTATGTGCAGATTATTGCACCAATGGAAAAAATGTTAAAGGACACCATATTTCAGTGGAATGAGTACTGTCAACAAGGATTGGACACTATAAAGGAAAAGATAGTTACAACACCTATATTAGTATTTTCATATTTGGAAAAGAAATTTCATGTTCACATAGATGCATCAACAATAGTACTTGGAGAAATTATAGTGCAACCAAGAGAAGGGGGCTTAGAAATTCCTATATCCCTCACAAGCAGGAATTTGTCAGAATCAGAGAAGAACTACAACACCATAGAAAGAGAAGGCTTAGCCATGGTATATGCACTTCAGAAATTGAGGCATTACTTACTGGGTAAACACTTTAAATGTTCACAGACCATTCTTCCCTCAAATATATAGTCAACAAGCCATTGTTGGGGGGGAGGATCTATAGATGGTTGCTACTATTCCAATAATTCTATTTTGAAGTGATAGTCAAACTAGGGAAGCTAAATGCATGACATGATCACTTGTCAAGGGTAACCAAGGGAGAAGAACCTAATAACTTAGAAGACAACTTACTTGATGCACATTTATTTTTCAGTATAGTTAGATGATGAATACTTCACTGATATTATTGAATACTTAAGTACAGGAGTTGAACCACAGGACTTTAGCACTACAAAGAAGAAAAACCTGGTAGTGAGAGTTGCATAATATCAACTCATTGCAAGTCATTTTTATAATATGGGCACAAATATCATTTTGATAAGGTGTGTATTGGAACATGAATGGCCCAGGATTTTAGTAGAAGATCATGAAGGTATAGATAGATGACACTATGCAGGAAAATCTACCTCACAAAAGGTATTGTGCGCAGGATTATGGTGGCCAACAGTTCATAAATATGCCAAGGAATATTGCTAGAACCGTGATGTTTGTCAGAGAGTTGGAAAACCCAACAGAAGGGATGAGATGCCCCTAAGACCACAAGCAACTCTGCAGGTATTTGAAAATGGGAAATATATTTTGTTGGACCTATTAATCCACCAACAAGAAGGTCAGGAGTTAGATATATAATTATTGCTACTGAATGCTTAACAAAATGAGAAGAAGCAACACCAGTCAAATATTGTAGCATAGAGACAGAAGCACACTTCGTATTTGAGCACATGATCATCAGATTCAGATGTCTTGGGATTTTGATCAGTGACCAAGGCACACATTTTATTAAGAATACCATCATTTCTATGATTGAGGAGTTTGAAGTCTATCACTATAAGAGTACACCATATCATCCTCGGGAAAATGGGACAGCAGAAGCTTTCAGTAAGATTTTGTAGAATGAATTGAATAAGATATGCAATGTTAATAGGGATGATTGGGACTTGGAAATACTCGGTGTACTATGGGAATATAGGACCACATGCAAGAATATGACAGGAAATACACCATTCATATTGGTGTATGGACATGAAGCAGTGGTGCCAATATAATTTCTGGTACCTAGTATGCGCATAGTAGCAATTACCAACATGACAGAAAGAGGTGCAGTAAAGGATAAGTTAAGTCAACTAATGGAGATGGAAGAGGACAGGATCCTGGAAGGATTTCACCAAGAAGTACATAAAGCAAGGGACAAAGCCTATCATGAAAGACATATTAAAAAGAAAATATTTAAGGAGGGAGACCTAGTTCTTCTCTATGGCAACAAATTTTTGCAACACCCTAGTAAGTTTAGAATGCATTGGCTAGGGCCGTATGAATTAAAGACTGTCACGGATGGGGGATCTATGCAGATAAAAGACTTGGGAGGAGCATAAATGAAAGGAATGGTTAGTTGTAGTCAACTGAAACTGTACAGGGACAATCAAACTACTAACTCTTAAAAGTTACAAGACAGTAAGAAAGTCATGTATATAATGTACTATAGTAGATATTAGGAAATAAAACTGATAAAAAGAAATAAAAAGTGGAAAAAGAAGAAAAAGAAATAGAAAAATAGAAAAAGAATAAAAACACAACAAGAGGTAGTACTTGACTAAACAATAGGAAAGTGGGAAAAAATCCACACGCAACAATTACTATGACAACATAGAAAGACAGGGCGCAGGAAAAATGGGACTCAGCGCAAATGCAGAAAAAAAGTGAAAAACAATTATGATTGGGTTTATAAAGTGCAGAAAGCACATGTTAGTTCAAGACTTAGTGATTTTTGAGCATAGATAAATATAGAAGCGTGTGCCCTATATATAATTGTCCGAAGAAGAGAGAAAGTGTTTGAATTGAATAAAAGATGAAACCACCAAAGTTTGGTTCTCTAGAACAGTATGTACGGGTTACTTGACAGGGCCAAAGGAGGAAGGAAAGGATGAGGGATCCTGAGAACGTCATCAAGCTCAATGATGTCACCACTTCTGAGACAAATTCAATCATCTCGACATGGGTTGAGGAGGAAACATCGAGAGAGGAACAAGGGGAAGAAGGGAATATTTTCGAGACACGAGATGATATTCAAAATCCTAATCCTGAAACACCGAATAAACCTGATGAAATGAAGGGTCAACAACAAGGTCATGATGAAGAGGAGGTGTTGGTCAAGGATATCACCAAACAACCAAAATCCAAAGGGGAACTAGATGACACAGAAACAACAGAGGTAGGCCCATCTGGTGTCGGGTAGAAAAGAAAGGCTCAAGATGCCCAGACATTACACTTCCCTACCTCCCAGATGCAATGGTCACTATGGATGACTTGCTCAGAAAAGTACATAAACTTTGGTACTCATACCACAATGTGCGGGATGCAACTGAATTCCTAGATTTGGCCAAGGAATCCTACCTAGCAAACATAGGGGAAATTGGACCCCTATGAAAACCAATCATGGAGCATGTGTAGTGTATAACAGGGCTTTATGACTTCGGGATAATGAACCTCCTGGATATACCACACTTCGATTGTGGTAAAAATTTTGGTCTTTGTATCAAATAGTTGTTATCTCGAGTACATGGCAGTGTCCTTTGGATGGATAGGCCAATATAGCTTTATGTGGCATTGATCACCAAAATTACAGGATTACCTATAGTAGGCACACAACCAAATGAGTACCTAGACAACAAAGCGCATGAAAAGGAGATCGTCGAGCTGGTCAGGGCATAATTTGGTACCAGTAGAGGAGACACATGCATTGTGCTTAGAGATATCAATGACAACGCAACAAGGTTCACCAACAAGCTCATCGCTTGCAATATGCCAAGGAAGTGTAGGAAATAAGAGCCTCCAACATGATTCATCACAGTAGTCACGCAGTGCATGAAGGGAGTAATGTTTAGTTTGGCATCGTACCTCCTTAACCATTTTTTTATCAATGACGAGATGCCCCTAAGACCACAAGTAACTCTGCAGGTATTTGAAAAATGGGCAATAGAAGTTTCTGGACATATTAATCCGCCAACAAAAAGGCCAGGACAAAGATTTATCATTATTGTGACTAAATACTTAACGAGATGCACAAAAGTAGCACCAGTCAAATATTGTAGCATAGAGACAACAACACACTTCTTATTTGAGAAATTGATCACCAGATTTGGATGCCACAAGATTCTGATGAGTGACCTAGGAAATCATTTTATTAATAATACCATAAGGGCTATGAATAAGGAGTTTGAAGTCTATCACCAGAAGAGTACACCATATCATCCTCAGGAAAATGGAACAGTAGAATCTTTCAATAAGATTTTGGAAAATGCATTGACTAAGATCTACAATTTTAATAGGGATGATTGGGACTTGAAAATACCAACATTACTATGGGTATACAGGACCGCATGCAATAAGTTGATAAGACAAACACCATTCAGATTGGTGTATGGACAGAAAGCAGTGGTTCCATTAGAATTTCTGGTATCTAGTCTATACGTAGCGACAATTACCAACATGACAGAAAGAGGCATAGTACAGGAGAGGTTTAGTCAATTAATGGAAATGGAAGAGGATAGGATTCTGGAATGATTTCACTGGGAAGTACAGAAAGCAAGGAACAAAGTCTGGCATGACAGACATATTAAAAAGAAGATATTTAAGGAGGGATACCTTTTTCTTCTCTATGATAACAAATTTTTGCAACACTCTGGTAAGTTTAGAATGCATTGTTTAGGGCCATATGAAGTAAATATTGTCACATATGGGGGATCTGTGCAGCTAAAGTATTTGGGAGGAACAGAACTGAAAGGAATGATCAATGGTAGTCGACTGAATCTGTACAGGGACACCTACTAACTCTTAAAATTTACAACGCAGTAACAAAGTCATGTATATAGTGTACTATGGTAGATATTAGGAAAGAAAAATGATAAAAATAAATAAAAAGTGGAAGAAGAAGAAAAAAGAATAGAAAAATAGAAAAAGAACAACAACACAAAAAGAGGCAGAAGTTGATTAAACAATAGGAAAGTGGGAAAAAATTCATGTGCACCAATTACTGCGACGACGTAGAAATACAACGCATAGGAAAAATTGCACTCAACGCAAATGCATGGAAAAAGTGAAAAACAATTATGATCGGGTCTATAAAGTGCGGACAGAACGCGTTAGTTTGACACTTAGTGATTTTTTAGCACATAGAAAAATACAAGTGTGTTCCCTAGCTATAATTGTGCGAAGAAGCGAGCGAGTGTTCGAATTGGATAAAATATGACACCACCAAACTTTGGCACTCTAGGCCAGTACGTATTGGTTACTTGACAGGGCCAAAGGTGGAAGGAAAGGATGAGGGAGCTCGAGAACATTGTCGAGATGGAAGATGTCACTACTTCTGAGATAGAGTCAATCAGTCTGACATAAGTTGAGGAGGAAACATCGATAGCGACACAAGGGGAAGTAGGGTAGAGTTCCAGGACCCGAAATGGTATTCCAAACCCTAATCCTGAAACACCTGCTAAACCTAATGAAATGATGGGTTAGAAACAGGGCCACAATGAAGAAGAGGTGTTGGTCAAGGAAATCACCAACCAATCAAAATTCGAAGGGGAGGAGGATTAAGAAGAAATAGCAGAAGTAGACCCATCTACTATTGGGTAGAAAAGAAAGGCACAGGATGCCACAGACATTACCGTTCCCTACTTCCCAGACACAATGGTCACGATGGACAACATGCTCTAAAAAGCACCAAAAATTAGGTACTCGAACCATGATGTGCGCGATGCAACCAAATTCCCAGATTTGGTCGAGGAAGCTTACCTAGAAAACACAGGAGAAATTGGACCCCTGGGAAAACCAATAATGGATCCTACGCAGTGGATAATAGGGCTTTACAACTCCAAGATAATGAACCTCTTGGACATATCGCACTTCGAGCACGGTAAAAACGTTGGGATTTGCATCAAATAGTTACTATCGCGGGTACATGGAAGAATCCTTTGGATGAATAGGCCGGTTCATATTTATGTGGCATTGATCGCCAATATTACTAGATTACCTACAATAGGCGCACAAACATAGGAGTACTTGGAAAACAAGGCACACGAGAAGGAGAAAGTTGAGCTGGTAAAAGCAAAATTTGGCACCAACAGGGGAAATAGGGGCATTATGCTCAGAGATATCAATGACAATGTGACAAGTTTCACCAGCAATATCATGTATTGCAAGATGTTGAGGAAGTGTAGGAAAGAATAGGCTCCAGCAGGAGTCATTGCAGTATCCATGCAGTGCACAAAGGGTATAATGTTCAGTTGGGTGTCATACCTCCTGAACCATTTTTTGATTGACTATAGAGATGCGCAGGATAATGGAACTGAGTTCCATTATTCTTGGCTCATCATTCTCATAGATTTTGCAGGATGGTAGGAGCCAAAGTTTTCATCCTTTCTGGATAGGAAAGGAAAGTGCTATGTGGCCAAATATGAGTCCCTCTGGTAGGCCAAGGATAATGAAAATCAACATGAAAATAACACATTATTTGTGATGCTACTAGAAGATATACAACATCACACAACCAATGTGTAGTGTATTCCTGTGGAGGTGGTCCATGAAAATGAAGGGATAGCAAGGTTAAGGCATCTAGGAACCACATGTGGATCCAAAGAAGGAATGGATAGAGATGCAATATTGCATCACAAAGGAAGAGATTGAGTGGATAATCAAATATCGGTCAGCGCTGTGGCATGCCAGTAGAAAAACCAGCAACAAAAACAACCACAATGCAATCCAACAAACCCAACAGGTAGGCCAAATATGGTCCTTCAACAAAGACAAACAACCTATTTGATAACACTAGGAAGGATGCAATGCACAATCAGGCATCAGGAAGCAGAACAATTCCAAAGAAACCAAGGAGGAAAACAACAATGCCCAGGATGGACATTTAGCAGGATGCCAAGAAGGGGGACACATCTCACGCTGGAAAGGAAAGGGCACAGGAAATGTCGAGTAGGGTGAAACCCTCACAAACAAAAGGGATGATTGCACAAGTAGAGGAGATACGAAAAAATATGAAGTATACCAAGGAGGACCTAGTCATCACCTTGATAGAGGATGATGTTGAGTTTGTGGAGGACAAGGACCATGACAGGTGGTCCTTTCTTCCAAAGCACAAAGAAAACAGATAATTTCCAAACTAATAGATGTCCATGAAACTCTACAAAAATTACATATTTGTGCAGTACCGTAGACCATAATGCAACAACATGAAAAGACACAATGACCCCCAATGTAGAAAGGAGATGAGATAGTTTAACTAGCAGTGAAAGGCATTGATACATTCACAGTCACAGAACAAATGGTCATAATGGATAAAGAGACTGTGCATAAACCCATGGGTTAAATTTACTGTTTTGAGGTATTCATGCCATGGATACCCACCAAGGCACTATACAGACTCCACGATAGTATAATGGAAGAATTACAATCTAGAACCCACAGAGATGCCACTAACTTAGAAGTGGGTATGGGAGTCACAAAAATGTTACAGATCACCTGGGACTAACTAAAATCAGAGAAAGAGGAGGAAAAATAATGCACTGATAATATAGATCAGGTATAACAGCGGTATACAACCACATTCCAGATAGGGTGAAATCACCAGAGAAGAGTGTAGAATAAAATATAAAAATCATTTCACAGATGATTGAGGGATATAGGCAGGAAAATAAGGAGCTAAAAGAAAAATGTATTCCTATGAATCCTCATGAGGTTCGAGAGAAAAGAGAACAACAATGTGCACTCCAGATATATGATATGGAAAAGGAAGCAAGGGAAGTCACAGAATTGTTCGACAAAACTGTGCAAATTTGGACCATTTTGGAAGAGGGTGAAAAGGTCCAATAGTTGGACCAACAAGAGGAGAAAATAATCGCTTCCATACAATGTTAAGCCCTAAATAGTGGCTCATTACCCCTTAATTGGGGCATATTAAATTAGTAATTCTATTTTA
>CBVK0102130260.1:0-13106 GCA_900067695.1 Picea abies
TCTGAGGTTTTTCTATGCTATATTGATATTTGGTTCTTAACAATTTCCCTCTGGGACCAGACTGATGTGGTGGATATTCTTGTTGTTGGTGATGTGTAGGATGCACATATAAAAAGGAAGGGCCCTCCGGGGCTATGCTCTATCCATTTGGCTCTCGATACTCCATGTTTGAAACCTATGGGCCTTAAGACATAATCTCCTTAGTTACACCTAGGTTAGGGGTAACAATTACAAAATGCTCAACTCCATCGACCCCCATAAGACTAGGAGCTAATCACATGGCTCTATTTTCCATTGCATCCGCTTCTGTGTTATTTTCCCGATAGGAATGAAATAATTGAACATTGAGATTTATCAATGAGATCCCAATGCACTCAACCATGATTTTTAGATGAACGTCCTTTAAATAAGAATCTGTTATAAAGTATCTAATAGTATTTTTGGAGTCCTCAACTATGTTCAAATTGGAATTTTGTCTCTTCTTTTCCAGTTGAATCCCCTAATGTACTACATAATCTTAGGCCTTGTTATTGTAGGTGATGTCGATATTCCAATAAAAGTCCAATTCTCGATTTCCTCTGGGGTCATAAAGCATCCCTCCCGCACCTGCATCCCTTGAAACATATACAACATTGGAGATAAAAAATTAGAAACTTTTCTTCCTTTCTTAATCCTTGTCTTCCTATACTTATATTTTCATTCTAATAATATGTTAACTATCCTTCTAGGGGTAGTTTCATACTATCTTAAGGTCTATAGACATTACTTCCAATTCCGACTTCATTTGATGTGTTGTATAATCTATGATCATAAATTGCTTCTATCCTACACTTCCTATTATATGTTTCGAAATCTATAAGTCCATTTTATGAGTTTTGGGATTTCCTAGTCCAAATATTAAGTTTCATGCCATATAGTTTAGGGATCAACTATGCATATTAATAATTGACCATGCATAATCTAACTCATTTCCTACCACTAATTTGAAAATAAAATAAAATGGGAGAAGAAGAATAGAAGATGTGTCCTACAGAGGTCTAGGAAGATATGTGTCAAATCTTCCTTCCTCATGCATCGCTAATTCTAGTGTACTCCACCTAGGGTCTTCGTACCTTCCTATGTTGACTCAGAACTATAGTGGGTCACATGTATTGCACTCAGAGTAGTCGTGAGGATGTTCTCAATGCCTCTAGCAGATCACTGAACTGTGCCTGAATGACAAGTGGTCTAAGTATTAGAAAGTTTCGCTTAATATATTATAACACCAAACCGGACTTGAGTCTCCTTATAACTACCACTAATTAGATCTCATACTGTCTCCCTATGATGGCTTCACAAATGTTCTAGGAAACCAAGGGTGCATGATCTTGCACTCTAGATGATGTGGTGGGATATATTCGAGGATTATGTTTCCTTAACATTGATATTATATGTACATGATAAAATAAACTAGATGCAACTCAAAACAAAAATACATAAATGCAAAATTTACATTATTTTGTCACATTATTTATCTTTAGTAACTTGCCTACAATACCTAACTCAGTTAATTGCTATTAAAAAATTAACCTCCTCACATTTATTAACCCCTAATGAATATAAACCATGATGAAATTTTAAATCTCAACTCTTATTCCACATTATCATGTTAGATGTACTTAGATACCAATGAAACATCAACTTGTGGTTGATTCAATTACATAAATTTTAAGATTTGTATATATGTACAATTACCATCCCTTCCCCTTTAGCATGCATCATCCAAGATGCTAAAAGATCAAGAGGAAAATCATTTAGTGAAGATTAGATATTCCAAACAATATTCTAACATAAACCAAAATAAACCAAGTCCAAATAACTATCTCCTTATTTCTAAACCATAATAACTTATCGTTATTATTGTTTTTACTTAACTAGACTATCTTCACAGTATGTTTACCATATAATAATAATAATAATAATCATCTATTTTTAAGGTCACGGTCACTCCAAACACCACATTGGTGTATTAGACCCCCTCCGTCCAACGATTTGACTGGTAAAGTCTATGGAGGTATACATACCCTATCCCCCTCTCGATTTGAACGTGTGACCTCTTAGGAGGAAACACATGTTCTTAACCATTAGGCCCACTCAGGTTGTATTTTTTATATAAAGGTAAACACAATAAAATAAAAATATTGGATAAAGGAAGAAATGATTCTTTTTTGTGGAATACACTTATAATAACAATGATCATGCAACTATATGTATGACTCCTTTTATAACAATGTATGGTTGTGATCCCCTTAATCCAACCGAGTTGGACTTGCAAAATTTTGAAAGCAAACACCAATCCCTTTGGAGTTGCTCTAGAAAATGTCGAAAGAGTTGAATCAATGCAAAAAGAATATGGACTAGGCCCAAGTGAACGTAAAATTCTTCGTAATTCTATTTTTGAAGTCAAGTTCAATATTTTGTTTTTCTAAGAGGTCAAAATTGTTTTTTTTTAATCCCATTTGTTATTAATAGTTCTTAGAATGTAAAATTATGATATCTTTTCTATGAGAAAGGACATTGGCATTGAACATGGTTACCAACTTGACAAGAACCTTCCAAAGTTCTCATTTTTTTATAGGTCACATTTAGTCACTATCTTTACCTTCATTTCGAAAAGTGGTGATACCAGTAGCACCATTTTTTGGGGGTTAAAATTACATCCTTTTGGGATTATCACCTTAACAACCTCATCATGATGTTTACCAAAACCTTAAAATCATCCCACAAATCGAAAAGTGGCACTACCATCAACACTTAGTTTTATTTTGGATAAAATTACAACTTGTTTGAGACTATGGCCTTAACAAGTGATGTCATTACAACCAAAATCTTAAAATTGACCCATGAACTGAAAAGTGGTACTACTAGTAGCACCCACCCCTTTGTTTCTAAGGACAAAATTGCAACTGTTTTGTGATTATGGCCTCAACAAATGGTATTGTTGCAACAAAAATCCTAAAATCAACCCCTGAATCGAAAAGAGGCCCCCTTAGTGGCACCCCCTTTCTTTTTCCAGGCTTAAAATTAGAACATTTTTGAAACTGTTCCCTTAAAGACTGGTACTATTACAAAAAAGACAAAAACATGAAAAGGGAAAACAAAATTTTTTAAATAAAAAATTAAAATTAAAACTTAAAAACATAGATTTTACCTTTTTTTTTTTTTTTTTTAAAAACCACAAATTTAAAATAATTATGAAAAAACACAATTAAACTAAATTTGAAAAAAAATAGTTAAACCAAATTTGAAAAAAAAAACTATACATGAAAAGGGAAAACAAAATTTTTTAAATAAAAAATTAAAATTAAAACTTAAAAACATAGATTTTACCTTTTTTTTTTTTTTTTTGAAAAACCACAAATTTAAAATAATTATGAAAAAACACAATTAAACTAAATTTGAAAAAAAATAGTTAAACCAAATTTGAAAAAAAAAACTATAAAAATCATATTAGAAAAAAAATTTAAAAATCAACAAAAACAAATTATTAAAAAAATTTTAATTAAAAAATATTTTTGTTTTTTTAATTTAAAAAAAAAACAAAAACAAATTATTAAAAAAAATAAAAATTTTAAAATAAATAAATATTTTATTTTATTTTAATTAAAAAAAAAACATTTAAAAATAAGTTTAAGAGGCGAGGGCGATTCACCCCACCTCGTTTAACCCCCTACCCCTCCATGTCATGTAGTGGCAACATAAAGGCCAACGGGTGTAGGGGCCAATTGCCCCCTCATCTTGTTTACCTTCACACACCCCTTGCTTGCCTAGTTTCAACCCCCTGTCCCATGCTAAGGGGCAACATAAAAGTTGTCACTCCTTAGAGCAACGGATTTTATGCTACCGCTTGGCATGGGAGTGATAAATTTTATGTCATTGCTTGGCATGGGAAGGGTGGAATGGTGCAAACCCCTGGGTTGGCATCGAGTTGGCGAGGGGCATGCAGGGGTGTAAACTAGTAGGGGCAATTTCCCCCCTCCCCCACCTTTTAACGTCTTTTTGTTTTTGTTTTTGTTTTTTTAAATGTTGCTTTTAATTTTTTAGTTGTTTTACTTTTAATGTTTACTTTTATTTTTTAATAATGTGTTTTTTCATTTTTAGATTTTTTACTAATCTGATTTTTTATGGTTTTTTTAGTTATTTTGTTTAACTTAATAAATAAAAATAATTTAATTTGTTTTAGATGTATTTTTTTATTTTAATTTTCACATTTAAAAAAAAATCAAAATCTATGTTTTTAATTTTTATTTTAAAAATATTGTTTTTCTTCTTTTTTTTCAGTTTTTTTCGATCTTTTTTACAATAGTATCGGTTTTAAGGGCATAGTTTCAAAAATTTGTAATTTTAAGCTCAAAAAAAGAAAGGATGTGCTACTAGGAGAACCTCTTTTTGATTCGGGGATTGGTTTTAGGATTTTCATTACAATGGTACTAGTTGTTGAGACTATGACCATCACAAAAATGTAGCAATTTTATCCTAAAAAACAAAGGGGTTGGTGTTATTAATAACATCACTTTTTGATTTAGGGGTTTCTTTTAAGATTTTGGTTGTAATGACACTGGTTGTTAAGGCCATGGTCTCAAACAAGTTGTAATTTTATCGTCGAAAAAAAACCGAGTGTTATTAATAGCGCCACATTTCAATTTGTGGGTTGATTTTAAGGTTTTAGTCAACATGATGATGATGTTGTTACTGTGATGGTGGTAAAAGGATGTAATTTAACCCTCCCAAAAAGGTGCTACCGATATCATCACTTTTCAATTCAAAAGTTAATTTTGGTGTTTTTATCCTAAAATATGGATTTTTTAGAATGAAGTTCTAATTTTGAAATTACAATTCTCATCAAGTTGGTAACTATGTTATCATAGTTAATTAATTTTGATTTTTGATTATTTATTTATGGCATTCCAATTTGGTGCCCTAGAATTTGTCCACTTTTTCTATGAAGATTATAGTTGAAGTCTATACTTCTTAATTCACCATAATTTAATACTAGCAACCAATATGATATGAGGAAGTACTATGCATTTAAATGCACAAATTTGTTAAATTGGATTCATGTATTTATTATTGTTGAGGTACCCATAAATTGTCACCATTGTTTGGATCTCACGCTTGAAGAGTTGTACGCAGTATCTTGGAGAAGCTACCATTGGGATTATTTTTGCTTGGGTGCCTAAGTTTAGTAATGGCACTTAGTGGTGGCTACTGAATATTGTTGTATTCACACCTAGTGGTACCAAGAATAAATATTAAACTTGGAAAAGGCCCGACATAAATTAGTTGTGACGATCCTTCTTGAAATAGACCAAATTATGAGGCTTGTCTAACTCATTAAAGATTGCCAACCCTCCTCTGCACACCAAGTGTAAGGTGTTTAATTAGATCCACATAATAACGATGACTATCATATGCTCTATCCCTTATGATGTGTTATTTCATTTAATACATGTGCTTTACTTTGATTATGACATTATTATGTGTTCTTTGATTAGAAGAACTGGGCACAAATGGTATGGATGACAACATACTCTATCTTGTATTATATCTAGAAAAGTTCTCTATCTTGTATTATATCTAGAAAAGTTCTCTCAAATGCCATGTGCATGAAAAAGAAAATTTGTTGCATTAACAAGAATTAGATGCAGGAATTCATGATTTACAATTTCACTTATTTCATAGGTTTATGATGTAACCAAATTATGTTGGACAAAATGGGGCATAGATACATGGTACTAGCGAATTGAATTCATCACAACTTTAAAAGAAAAGGTGTCTGAAATAAGATATGGCCTAGGTCGATTTAAATAGTCCCCTAAGCATTGTGAAAGCAACACATCGAATACAATCAATCCCCATGGATTGGTTTTACACATATATATATATTTGGTGTGGAATGTTTGAATTACCCAGTACTAAATTGAACCATTAATCTTGATTTCTGGGTATTGAGGATGAAGAAAAGTATATCTTAAATAGATCAAACTATTTCTAGGCACATATAGGGGATTCTTGCCCACGGTAAGGATGGCCTTTGCTAGAATAATCTGGACAAGGTATTAAATGTAACCATCCATTTCTTGAAACCTGAAAGTAATTATAGTTTAATAATGCCAATGGATATGGTGTCCCCTATGCAATGGAATGGTTGTTGTGGAAAATCACAAAAACCATAAAATACAAATCAATTTACGTGGCTCAAATTCCTTTTCATTTTATTTTGGAGGACCACTCTCCTCACAATCAACCTCTCACTCATTATGACTGGAAGCCCATCGAACCCTCAATCAACTTTGTATGCCAGCTTCTATTCCTTCCATATCAATATTGCCCTATCTCACTACATTCTCCATATCCATTAAATAGTTACTCTTCATATCCATCCATGCAAAAAACTCCATGCATAGGCTCCACTTGTCATCAAATAATTAATTCTTAATCATGCCTCTTTTAACATTTTCTTTGTTTAACTTTTCTCTAAATTTCATTTTAGTAATTTCTCTCATTTTTACCTTTTCTTCCTTTGTAATAAGCTAGTGATTTATTATGACTACTACTATTATTATCATATTATTATAATTTATTACTATCTTTATTACTTTAATTATTATTTATTATTATCCTTAGTACTTTAATTATTATTATGTATTATTAATTTAAGATCACTTATTTATTTTCCTCATCAAGTATTTATTACTTATTGTTAATTTTTAATTCAAAATACATAACATTACATTTTTTCTAGCATGAGGTGCTATAGTCAATGATCACAAAACTAATTTTTCACTAGTGGGTTCAAATTCTCCTCCTCGCTTGATTTCCACAGCTTGGAATTATATTCAAACAAGGTTGATTGTTAGATATTTGGGCATTCCATTCAATGTGTATTTATTTCCAATGTACATGTGGGATTGGTGTCTTCAACATCTCTAAAGGAAACTCCATAATTGACAACATAAGGACCTCCCCTTTGCTAGGAAGTTGGCAGTGGTTGGATAGATCCTACAAGCATCACACATTTACTATGATTCCAATTTGTTGTCTAGTACGGATCAATTTTGGAGGTTAGAGCATATTTGAGATCATACATGTGGTTTAAGTGTGGTGGAGAGAAGGGTCTTCCTTTGGTTCCTTGAGCATGTGTGTACTATGTACAAGGATGAGGGGGGGCTTGAATTGATCGATGTTGCCACGCATGGCTCCATTATGTTTGCCAATGGTGATGAGGTGTTTAGAGGGTGACACTTTGTGGCGAGTTTTATTTTGGTATAGGATGATGTCAGCAAAACATGTGGGGAAGGTGTGGGGGACCTTTTCTTTTTGTGGTATCATCTCTCCCCCACACCTATTCTAGGTTTAGAGCTCTCTTGTATTTAGGAGTATTTGGTCAACGTGGAGAAAATGATGAGATTGGTTAAGTGGAGCATGGAGACCAGTAGGGAAAGTTGGGATCTTTCATGTCATCCTATTCGGAGTTTGTAGTCTCAAGGCACTTGTGTTACTAAGTTTCCTCACCCGCAAGCTCGTCAATTGAGCAAGAAGGGCATCTTCTCTCGGGGAGGCTTGGGGGATACTGCTACTTGGTCTTAGAAGAACTAGAATTCCTTGGTTCAGGAGCATGGCCTCCTCACATTTGACTAGCTCTTGGGTATGGAGTTGGTATGGCTCATTCCACATCAAGATCTATTTAAAATGAGCATTGGGATGTTGGGGTCATTTTGGAGGCATTAGCGTTAGATTTTTGGTAAGCCATTGTATAATGACTCTCATCAATTACTCATTGTTTCATTAGAGACATTCTTTATCCCTAGTTCTTAACACAAGATGGGTGTCTATTGATCCAAATGATAGGTGGTTACATATACTTCACAATGTTTGGCCCATTCAATTGTCTTATAAGATAAGAGTATTTTTTCTCTTATTACCTACCAAGGGATCCCCTCTACAACTATATTGGAAAAGAGTGGGTTTTATGATGGACTTTCTATGTTTGTCACCTTTTTGAGATGATGAAACATATTTTTTGGGAGTGCCAATTTTCTAGGTGTTGTTAGGAGTTCATTCAAGACCATTGTTCAATCCTCTTTCAAGGCTAGATTCATTAGCAAGCGACGATATTTGGTGACTACGACTATCTAGTTTGCTCCTCCTTCATTGAGATTTGGTAGTTCTTAAGAGTTTCTACCTTATTCACTCTTTGGAAGCTTCAGTGTAAGTTTGTTTTTGAGACCAAAGTTAACTCTCTATTTGCATATTGTGCTATGTGGCATGATGAGATACATCACCAATCATTGGAAAATGATGCTTTGTTGATAAAAAATGCTCAAATTTAAGATTTTGTAACTTATTCAAACTTTATTTCAGCATTAATAGCTTTTCGAAAGATAATATAAATTCAATTGTGCATGCCATTTCACTAATGTTTGTAAATATTTCTATACATATAAAACAAATTTTATGTATAATAAAACCATTATATAAAGAGAGAAGACTTGTGAATGCGAAATTTTATTGTAAACTCATATTAAAAAGTTAAATATTAAATAGTATTACGCTAGATGCAAAAATTGCATTTAACCCGTATCATGTTCTAATACAAATTCATATTATTTGTGGATTATGAAATTAGGCAACGTTTCATATCATAGAATATAAAAGAATATTAAAAATTCAACTTCAAGTGTGTTCCATAGTGATTTGTCATAAAATATTTTCAAATAATTGATAAAATATTTATCATTTTTCCATAGCTCACAATGTTATTATTTTAAAAATTTGTTTGATAATAGTTTAGCTTTGAATTGTTATGTTTACTTTAACATGCTTTAACAAAATAAATGAATTACATAAAGACCCACTATTTTCACAAAAGCAACACAAATAGATTTCATAGATTTCGGCGGAAGGAAGAATGAGACAATTAGGGTGAATGTCCAAAGCTCTCTATTAAAGTAGAAATTACAATTGATAGTAGAAATTACAATTGATAATATAAGATAAGTTATGTACCATGTTTTAAAACTAAAATGAAAAGTTGCATCATAATCACATACAAAGTACAAAATGATTCTCAAATGAAAAGTGGCATGAAAATGAAAAAAGTGGCATGAAAATGAAAAGTGGCATATAAAGTATAAATTAACTCTCAACAAACTTTGTAATGTGATAACAATAATAATAATAATAACAATTTATAAATGTTGTGTTGGCCCAATATTACTTAATCTAGTTGAAAAGATGAAATTTTTGTCAAAATCCACATCCTTCTTAGTACTAATAACCAAATTTGAATCCATGCCATAATTGTACCTGCTCCTATACCTTTACCTACAACCATACTTACTTTGAAAATGATGTTCGTGGCCATAGTCCTTCAGAAAATAACCCTTAGTTGTACACCTCTCAATACCTTTGCCTACGATTTGTCTTGGTAGTGGTCAAGTCTTTGAATGCCAAGTTTTCAAGGTCTATGGGTACAAGGGTGTTGAAATCCAAGGAGGAGCGACAACCTCTCACTCCAAAAATGAATGCAGTCACCAAGGAGGAAGAGCTTATCATCAATATGAGCTAAGACATGAGAATGTAGCTAGTTTGATCCTTGTTGATTTCCCAAATATTGGGTGACTATGTCTTGAGGGGGTTAACTCTTCTTTGGGTGCATATGGGTTGGTAACACCTTGTGATAATGCTAGGCTAGAGATTGTAGGTGTGCCAATGGATTTGGGTACTGGAAAACCCTCCCACTCAAAGTTTCCTATTTTGGATTCTTAGGGTGTAAAGGTTGAGTCTCCCTCACAACCTTCTATTAACCATGGCGCCAAGCCTTCTCAGGGTCTTGAGGAATTTAATTTTTCTTGTGGACAATAAGGAGTGTTTTTAGAGGTGCATGCATTTGGAATATTGAGGAGTTTGCGACAAATCCCAGATGAAGCAACATTTGACAATTGGTTCCTACTTAACTAAGAAGCCAAAAAAAGGATCTCTTTGAATTCCTATCAGGGCTTGGGGTTGAAGTATGTTTTCCTTTTGTTCAACTCTGATGTTGCATCTCTCCATGTGTTATAGTTCAAAACCTAGAATATTACTGGCAACCTTTCCTGTGTTCAATCCTGGTGGGTGGATTTCAACCCTAATGATCCCATGTAGGCCCAGTGTCCTCTATGGTTGGAGTTTCTATCTTTTCCTACTGACTTAATCCCTTTTGTTGATATATTTTCTCATTGGCTTACAAAACTATTTGTTATCCCCAACTCCTAGGGATAACTAAGGAGATGATGTCTCGAGGCCCTCATGTTCTATACATGGAGTACCGAGAGACAACTTGACCAACAATGTCCACTTGCACAAACACATACCCACCTCACCACCACAACTCTAGGTTCGTCATGACGGTATCCACCACATCAGCTGGCCTTCAGAAGATATTGGGTCTGGCTCCATGAGGTACAAGTAAGAAATTATGGTGAGTATCATTTCAATATTTGAGGCATTTGAGTTTGTTGCATCTATTACTGTTTTTGTTTATGTGACACTTGCTTGGACATTATGCTCTTTTCCCTATTTCACTTTGGTGGTTGATATTTTGCCGTAGTAAGTGGGTTACCCTTAGGGATAAGGTTGTTACTTTGAGGTCCTTTTGATGAGTTATCATGCCATTCCCAACCATACTTGTCACTTTCCACACTTCGTCCCCTCATCTCCTCACCTTTTGGGTTTTTCGAGTGTATTGACCCAAGAAGGGATTGTCCCTCACTTCATGGGAAGAAGGGGCTGAAGGCCCAGAGGCTTGTGGTTGGAAAAAGATAAAAGCATGATTATGAACCTTCCAGATGCTCACCCAAAGAGGTCTTGAGATCAATGAAACGCTTCTCTTAAAAAAAATCAAAGACCTGCAAAAGAAAACACATAAATATAAATATCCCCACTTGTTGAGGTGTGTACACTCATGCGGTGTCCCTTTCTTTCCTTGCATTTGGCACTCTGTGTACCTCTAGATTTAAGTGGCCTTGTGGTGCTTCCCCCCAAGATAATCGATTTCAATCAAGGGAGTACCCAAGGTTTTGGATCATTAATTAATTAATGGCAATGAATGGGCTTGGAAAAAGGATGCATTGAAAACAAAGGTGCAGCACACCCTCTACAAAGGCACCCATAAGTGAGACACTAGGACCCCGTGTATGTCATGAACCCCATGCCCAAAGTTTTTCCCCTCATCCATAGCATATCATCCACATGACTTAGAAGGAGTTCCCCCTGGGAAAAACCCCTAAACTTAAGGGACGATTCACCCAATAGATCGTTTTGTCAACCCTCCCATACTCAAACTTGGTAAATTGCATACGGTCTTTGAGCATTAGTTTATTTTGATGAGGTGGTTTGGATGTACTAGTTTAGATGGCTCTTTTATTGATTTGATTTACTTATCATGATGCTTTGAATTGAGATCCTTGGAGGGAATATCCATTTGTCTTTGCAGGACCCAATTGGTGGACAGTTTTGGAGGAACAAGCCTAGCTTGGGCTTCCTTGGGGATTCAATCCCATATGTTGGATGCCAAGGGCCTGCATGCCGGATGAAGAAGACGTGCCTTTGGAGACCTAGAAGACATCATGGATGACCTCACCTAGCCCCTATCACCCAAACGACTTGCCTAGGAGGAGAAAAACATGACCCTTTGGTGATTGATGTCACCTAGGGCTAGAGCTTGGTGGTGATGGAGTTGGTACTCATTAACACTTGGCATGATTTGACTAGAGGAGGAAGAATTGAAGGAAGAGACCTTGTGTTAAGGTTTAAGCTATTATTATGTTTCTTGTCATTTCACTAGATAACCATAGCATAAATAGGATCACTGAGAAATACACAATCACAAGAGACACATCATTTATCTTGGGAAACCCTCATAGGGGAGAAAACCCAGCAAAACTTCCTTAATATAGATAGCCAATACAATGCCAAGAGATAACTCAATCAAATACAAAGAGTCCTCTCCCAAGAATGTGCCTCTCTCTCTTTTCCTTCTTCTCCAACTGCAACTCCGAACTTGCGCTCTGATGAACAAGTGAGTGTGTGTCCAAATGAGGCACTAGCCTCTTTATTTATACAATATAGCACGTGTGGACGGAGGTGTCTTTTCACTGGCAAGGCCAACTTCTTATTCTGAGTGGTTATAACCACCTTTAATATATTTTACAATATATTTTAATATATTCTGAGTGGGCCGACTTCTCATTCTACCTATTACAATTAGGGTTTGACCAATCCACAAAAGGGGATTTGGTCATTTACAATACCTGACATGATCAATCCGCAAAAGGGGATTGATCTAATGAATAATACATCAATAATAATTAGAATACTTTTTGCAGTTACAATATTTCAACACTCCCCCTTAACAAGAAGGGTATTCTGCAACAGCATCAAGCGAGAGAGAGGACAGCATCATCAACAACATCTTGGAACACTGACTGGCGTATCTATAAATCACCGGAAGTTTTTCTTTTCATCATCAACATCATCATTCACAACAGAGAGTTGGAATGATATCATCATCTGCATCAACATGGATTAGTATGAAACTAATACACCATCATCACAGCACGAGGCTAGCACATCATCACAGCATGAGGCTGGCATAGCATCACAGCAATTAAGTTGGCACATCATCACAGCAATTAAGCTGGAAACACCAATAGTTTTGGAAGAACAAGCCTAGCTTGGGCTTCCATGGGGCTTGAAACCAACAAGATGGAATCCAAGGGCCCATATGCCGGATGACGAAGACATGATTTTGGAGGCTTAGAGGACATCATGGAGGACCTAACCAAGCCCCTACCACCCAAAATTTTTGCCGAAGAAGGCCAAAACGTCACCCTTGAGGGATCGACGTCATAGTGGGGCTAGGATTTGATGGAGGTTGAGGACACTTGGCACGTTTTTGAGGAAAGAGCCCATGGATCCTGGATGAGATGGCTTGGATCGAAGACACTTGGCCTTTGGAGGCTTAGTTCACCCATATCCAACTCAACGACTTGACTTAAAGTGCCAAAAGTTACCCAAAAGGAGGG
>CBVK0102130266.1:0-12084 GCA_900067695.1 Picea abies
AATCACTCAGTTACAACTAATTCGACTTGCATGTCCCACCAATCAACCTTTCAACTTGAATTTCCTATAGTTAAATGATTTTCCACTTCAATTAACTATTGCCAAGTGCTCATTGAGAATAGATTCATATTTATTGTCCAACTATTATTAAGGGATAATAATAGTCGACATACATCAATAAATAGAATTCCCTCACCATCTATAAATAGACATCATCTATAAATAGATTTTTGTCATCATCTAAAATTATACTTCCACCTAAAAATAGCCCGAGGCTCCATCCTAGTCTAGGTGCATAATTTTCACTAGGATCTTCTTGTTGAATCTCAACACTACCTTCTTCTCAATCCTTGTCAACAGTGTCCCTTATATTCCTTTCTCCCCCACTAGAGGAATCAATAAAGGATATCCTCTATTCCCATTCCTCTTTATTATCATGGCACAAGGTCTTAGTCTATCCATTCAGGATGCCATAGAAAACAAATAACTAGCAGGCCTTCCAATGCATGGCATCAATCCTTCAATCTCTCACAACCAATTTGTCAATGACACTCTGATGATGGGTTTCCCCACAGTCATGGAGGCCCACTCCTTTCTCTCCATCCTTCAAACATTCTGTGACACCTCAGGTATGGACATAAACAAGGACAAGTCCCAGATCTTCTTTTTCAACACCCCGGTTTTGATTCAGCACCACATCTCTGAAATACTAGGTTTCACCTAAAGCTCCCTTTCGTCAAAATACTTAGGCATCCCCCTATTGGAAAATTCCCTCAGGAACAATTGGTGGGAGAACCTCCTCACTTCCTTCTCAAAAATACTCTCTTCTTGGACCTACCGAGCTCTCAATATACCCAATCACCTCATTCTCCTTAATTCTATGCTGCAAGCCTTACCAGTTTATACCTTCTCATCCCTAGCCACCCCTAACTTTGTCCTTAATGCTATCAAAATGTTGAAAAGAAAATTTCTCTGGAAAGGCCTCAAAATAGGGAAAAATCTGGCATTGATCAGTTGGGAAAATCTTTGTACACCTAAGGCCCAAGGGGGTCTGGGAATAAGGGACCCTTCAACCATGAACAAAATCTTGAGTGCTAAGATCTCATTGAGATGGATGAAAAGGCCTCAAGACCTCTGGGCCAGGCTCTGGAGAAGAAATTACACTCCTAACATTGCAGAAAGAACCCTGATCAGATGGAACAGAGACAAACCAGGATCCCTAATATGGATGGAGGCCAAGCAGAATCGACAACTTGTAATCAATCATGCCTTCAAGGAAATCCAAAATGGTCAAACAACCCTCTTCTAGAAGTATTTGTGGCAACAGTTACCTATTTTAGATCAAGAAGCCTAGGCTGACACCTTCAACACTCCATCTACACAGGCATGACTGACAAAAGTGGTAGACTACTGGAAGAACAATCCAGCGGAAACCACCTCGAGATGATGGAAATCTACAGGAGAGGACCTGCATATAGAGGTACAGGTGGATCTTCAGCCTTGGCACAACACAATAAATGCACGTAAAATCCCCATTCTGACAGGCGAGGACATCCTACGTTAGGGACATTCACCAAGGGGCACCTTCAACATCCAAGAGGCCTACAATATCAAGACTTACTCCGATCTTTTCCCCCTGAGGAAATCTTGGAACAAAATCTGGTCCCTAAAACATTGGCCAAAAATAAGCCTTTTCCTTTGGTTGGTCATGCATGAAAGAATTCTCACCTCGGACAACATTATTAAAAGGGGGTTCATAGGCTCATCCATTTGCCCGCTTTGTAGGGAGGAGGCAAAAATAATTAATCATCTCCTTAACATCTCCCCTTACACCACCCAATTCTAGGATCAATGTGCGATAATCATGTGCACTTCAGATTGAAAAAGGGAAAGAATCAACACCACCATCGAATATTGGAGAGATGTGGCTTTCCAATCACCTATTCTCAACCATATATGGAAATTTCTCCCAGGATTCATCCTTTGGAAAATTTGGAAGGAAATAAATAGAAGGATCTTTAGGAACGACCAACTCCCCTGGAAACACTGTTGGAATAAAAGCTGCCACAACATTTTGGAAACAATCAGGCTACAACATTGCACCGAAATGAACCTAAGTTTCCCAATTCAGGAGCAAGTCATCTTGAGGTATTGGAAATTCAACCCAGTTCAAGGCCCGCCTCCTAATCCTTGAACTCAATCCATCGGGGACAACCCCACACATTGGTCCCCCCCCACTCTGGATGGATTTATCAAATTCAAGTTTGATGGAGTCTCTAAGGGAAACCCCGAGGCCACTGGATTTGGAGTGGTTTTCCGAAACCACCAAGGAAACATTCTTCTCATCACCACGGATAGCTTAGGCCACACTACAAAGAATGTTGCAGAATTATGGGGGCTCACTAGAGGTTTGCAATTGGCCATTGAGCACAAATTCACAAAGATGATTGTGGAAGGAGACTCAAAAATCATTCTCAATCTCTTTCGGAAAATCCTGAATGGTGCTGACCCAGAGAAAATATCACCATGTTGGTGAATTTATCATGGTATGAGGACAATTGTGAATCTTATTCGACCCAATCATGCCTTCATCCCCTCTCATGTAAGGAGGAAGGAGAATCAGATTGATGACAAACTGGCCAACATTGGAACAAACTGGGAAGGACCAGAGCTACTTTGCCAAACCTCCATCAACCCAACACACCCCACACTTCAACATTGTAAGGATAAATCTAAATACATTGATAGCTCCCCGGATGGGGTGCTAGTGCGGGCCAAATGTCAGCAGGAGAGGGCACGAAGCAGCCAAAATGGCGATGGCCATGTGACAGGAGCATGTCACACTGTTTCGCCACCCTATTGCATTTAATCCAAGCTCATGCATGCCTAGGAACCATTACTCTCAGTGTGTCTGACCTAAGCTCATTGTCTTTTCAATGGCTCAGAGCCATGAATTCAAATTTACTCTCCTCGTGCGTGTTTTCCTCCTTCAACACTCTCGACGCCATGAATTTTACCAGATGCATTTGTAGAGGTTTTCTTCCAACGCTAAGACCTCATGCAACCTGCACTCCCACCAACTAAGCCTTCACTACCCGTGCTTCCTCTTGGCGCTTGAATTTCCCCTCAGTGTCCCAGGCATGCCGAGACAAAGAGAGAAATCCAAGCGTGGCTTGTCCTGGCAGCCAAGCCGACCACATGTGGTTCTTTGACCCCCGCCTACACCATCTCCTAACCCGTCACCTGCTTCACCTTCCCCACCATCTTCTCAGTTGCAGTTAGGACAAATCCCTAACAACCTCTCGTCCCTCTCCTCACCCTCCACTAGCCGGTTTGCCATCTCTGGAAATTCCCTTGGTTTTAACTCGGGGCCCTCGTACGATTTGGCCTCCACCTTGTAGTTGCTTCCTGCAGTTCCACCCAACACACCAGTGAGCACACCAGTCCAACCAGATATCTCAACCAGCCAGCCTTAATTGGGAGTGCAACCATATTTCCTTGGATCTCAAACTGGGCCTCACTCTTTCTTAGACTTAGTACCTGGCTCACAATTGCAGGACAACCTTGCAATTCTGCAGGGTATGGTCCTTGAATTGTGGCAAGGCCTAGACGACCTTTAGTTCCGAATGGAGCTCCTGGATGGGAAGACTTCAACACTCCTGCAATTGTTCTCAACTTTGACGGGGGCTTGTCAGTCAACACTAGAAGATGACACATGAATTTCCATGCACGAGGCCATGGAGGAGGGAGGGAAAATTGTCGAAGAGGAAGGGGTTGGAGGTGACGTCGACATAGGAGCTTCCATGCACAAGGACATGGAGGAGAAAGGTATGCGAGACAAAGAGGAATGGGTTGGAGGCAACGTCGACATAGGTGCTGCCATGCACGAGCCCATGGAGGAGGGAGGGAGCCTCGGACCCAACGACCAACGCCACCTCCCTATATGTGTGGCCCTGCTACAAGCCCACCACATGAATGACACAGGTGTGTTCATGCCAATTTAGCGAAGTTTATGAATTTCTTTCTACCTCATAAGACCTATGATCATATTTTGCATGTTGTTTTTATTCAGTCTCCCACAATAGACTGTAATTTATCTGTTTAAGTTTATGTCATTTTCATACTAGTAGCTTAAGACAATGAGCTTTACTCTGACCAGCTGGTTAAACTGGTTTCCCTTCAAGACAGTTCAATTTTTACAGTCCAAAACACTTGATGATACTGTAATTCCTGTTTTTTGAAGACATTTTATACAACTCTTATTTAAAAAAAAATAATATATATTATTTTAGTGTATATAGATAATATAGATTATTGTTATGTAATAACAATAATATAAATGAAAATTATATAATATAATTGTGTATATAGCTGATTGTATATAATTATCATGATTGGTAAGATATGAAATAATATTAACATAATTATTTCCTCTAAAATATACCACTTGTATTGTTTATTATGAAGTTGATATGAATATATTATTGTTATGATTAAAATATTTTAATTGATACTTAATTTATGATTGATTATGATTATTAAAAATATTTTAGTTTATCATTTTTTATATATTATTTTAAAGTAATTACAAAATTTATATTGGTTATTATAAAGTTTATTATATGAATATTATATATTAATATTAAAAATAATTTAATTTATGATTAATTCATGAATGTTTATTATATTATAATAATAATATAAACAATATTCATCTTAATAATAACAATAAAGTATATCAATGATGATGATGATTAAAGTTCACTGAGAGTGAATTGGTCTATGGGAATTTAAGAGGGTAAGTGATTACTTGAAATTCTTTAGAATTTAGTTTCTATGCTAAAAAAACATTAACATAAGCTTTCCAAGATCACCATACTTTTATTGGGTTAAGAAGTTAGAAAGATTAATTAAATCACCATATTATCCATATTTTTATAATTATTATATTATATTAATACAATCAATTTTTTTTTCATAATTATTATATATTAATAGATAATTAAATAATTATTATAAATGATTATATTATGTTATAATAAATATATACAAATTATTGAAAATAACATTGATTAATAATATTGCTCAATATAATTATTGAAAATTATTATTTTCAAGTGATTATTTTCAAGTTGGTTATATTATTATTAAAAAAAAATTAATCCATGGATGTTTATTATATTCTATATCATAATAGTAGTATAATCAATATTTTTAATAAAAATGAATCTTATTAAAATATGTTATTCATATTTTTATAAGTGTTATAGAGTATTAATATAGTAAAGAAAAATTGGATAGTTACTATATATTTATAATTAATAATATTGTTAAAATAATTATGTGTGTGTCAATAAGGTTTAGTTTGTATAGTTCCAAGGAATGATTGTTTTCCACCTCATCTAAGTTCAATTATTGCAATAACATATTGAGCTCTTGTTAATTAGTTTTGTGCTCTCAAGATTTTAGGGTTTAACCTAGGTATTATCCTCAAACTGAGGGGAAGTACAAAATTCTAGGGTTTAACCTAGGTACCATCCTCAAAATGAGGAGAATTATCACCCATTGATCTTTTATTTGAGTCCTCTTATTGAAATACATTATGAAAACAAGTGGAGAGTGTGTGTATATATATAGTTTAATATTAATATCCTATTATGAAATATAAATTCTAATAAATATTTAATATTATTAAATAGTAATAATAAAATAATAATCTAGTTTGAAGGTTAGGTCCAAGCCATATGAGACCCCTTGTTTTTTGGAAAAGGGACCCCCTCCGCATAGACTACCCTACAGAGGTGTACATACTATATTACCCTCTGGATTTGAACCTGTGGCCTCCTAGGAGGAAACACATGTTCTTAACCATTAAGCTAGATTGGTATTTGACTAGTATTAGACTATAATAGAATCCCGAGATTCACAAGATTGGAGTCAATGATCTAGGTGAATATGTAGCAGTTTTTGGGAGCCATAATTTAGGTTTTTGCATGTTGTAAAGCCTATAAATAAGGTGTGTTTTAATTGTAATAAGTTGTTATTTCTAGTAGTAGCTTGGCCATGTAGATGCAAGGTGAATTAACTGCAGGGTAGTTATTGTGTAAAGCAACAGAGTAGGATGAGGATTTTGTCTTAGGTGTAGACGAATGTTATTCATGTAACTCTTTATTGAATGAATGAATAAGACACCAACAGATAAATATGCTCAATGAATGACAGTTTTCTCGGTTAAAGGTTTCTAGGGTAAAATCTCCATGCATTGTGTGTGTTTGTCATTTATTTTGTATTTATTTATGTCCTCTCTTTCATAGTTGGTTTAGTGTGAGGATTATTTTCTCTACATTTGGTACCATATCGTATATGCGTAGTTCTGATATATGTGGTATCAAAGATCATTTTGTTTCTATGAACAAGTTGTATTAGAGTAAGGTTAAGAAAGTCTTAGATCTGAGCTAAACCTGGGTTCAGTGGGAGTTGTAACTAAGTGATCTTTAATTTGTGATTGAAATAACGAAAATCAATTCAAGGATAGAGATCGAAAAATTCAATGCTTATAACTTTGAGATTTGGAAGATTAATATGGAAGATCTCCTTTTAGATTGAGAATATTGGATAGTTGTGAGTCATGAAATGATTTCGATAGGATACGACGAAGGAAGAATTGGAGAAAATCCATAGGAGGGAAAGGAGTAGAATTCAACTTTGTCTAGAATATTTGGGATTGCTAAATGTCTTGAGTGAATACTCTTCCAAGAAAGCGTGGGATAAGTTGGGAATATTGTATGAGTCAAAATCCCTAGTAAACAAGTTGTTTCTTGGGAAGAAACTATATCTTTTGAGGATGAGTGATGGGAGATCAGTAACAAAGAAAATAAATGCATTCAATAATGTGGTAATTCAGTTATTGTCTATGGATATTAAAATCACTGAGGAGGAGACATGTATTATCTTGTTGTATTCTCTATCATAATTTTGGGATAACTTAGTCATGGCTATCAGGAGTAACTCGATCATGTCAACACTTGAAGATGTGGTTCCATCTATATTTTCAGAAGAAATGATATCGAATAACATGAAAGGATCAACCAAGGATTCCTTGATGGTGATAGGTCAACCAGTCAACATAGATAAAGGTAAATTCTCTGGTAGAAAGTCTAAGTAGAAGGGTAGATCTAAGGACTCGATTAAGTCGATGAGAATATGTTCGAAATGTGGTAAAGTTGGGAATTAAAAGAGAGAATGGAAGTTTAAATTGACTTAGGTCAATTCAATATCTGAAAAGAAGTAGTCGAATAAGAGAAATACTACTCCAGATAAAGGAGGTGATGTGTATATAAAATCGACTAGTACATAGTCGGATCATGATGGTTGGATGATCGAGTTAGGTGCATATTTTCATATGACACCCCAAAGAGAATGGTTATGTGAATATGAGATATATGAAGGAGGATATGTATTCTTTGTGTTCAATTTGACCACCAAAATTGTTTGATGAGAAAGATTACAACTAATGCTAAAGGATGGGAGGAGTAGGACCCTTCTAAGTGTGCTACATATTCTAAGTTTGGAAATAAATATGGTATCTATCAGTAAAATGAGTGATGGAGGTGTGAACACTTTATCTCATAAGGATACATGCAAAATGGTCCAGGGAGATATGGTCTTAATTAAAAGATTTCATATTGGAACCCTATACACGTTGTTAGGGAATGTTGCCCTGATTGGATGCAACAACATTGTTTTTCTCAAAGTCAACTTGACTTTGAATCAACTTGACTCAACTCGGGTTCGGTTGATACGAAACAACTTAATTTTTATTCATCAAGTCAACCCAACCATGTTACGGCACCAGAGGATGGGACATATTGGTGAAAAAGGATTTCGAGCTATGCACAACAAAGGTATGTTTGAAGGGTTTTTTAATTGTAATTGGGAAGTAATTTTCAGTGAACATTTGATATATGGAAAAAAAAATCGGGTTAGATTTCCATCTGGAGCTACAAGGGAAAAAGGGATTATGGAATTGATACGTAGTGATGTTTCTGGGCTTTCATAGGTCCCTTCACTAGGAGGATGTTTGGATTATGTTTCCTTCATATATGATTTTTCCAGGAAGATATGGCCACATCTCTTGAGGAATAAATAAGATTTTTTCAAGAAATTCAAAGAGTTTAAATCTCTTGTGGAAAATTATACATATAAGAAGATCAACATGTTAAGGAAAGACAATGGAGGTGAGGCTTCTAGAAAGGATTTAAATAATTTTTTCAAGTAATTTGGAATATCACGCAAAGAAAGGATTTAAATAATTTTTTCAAGTAATTTGGAATATCACGCAAAAATACCACATAATACACCCCACAAAAAAATGGAGTTATTGAAAGAATGAATAGGACATTGATGGATAAGGAAAGGATGATGCTCAACGGTGTCAGCCTCACATGAGATTTATAGACAGAGGTAGTCAACACTGCAAAATATTTCATAAATAGGTCTCTTTCATCAGTTCTAGTCAACTCGAATCCACATGAGGTATGGTTTGGTAAGAATCTTTCACTTTCACATCTTAAAGTCTTTGGATTTGATGCATTTGTGCATGTTCCCAAGGAAAAGAGGAACAAGATGGATAATAAGGTATTAAAGCGTATTTTAATTGGATAGAAGGATGGAATGAAAGGATATAATCTATGAATTCAACTGTTGATGAAACCAATTTATAGTTGTGATTTGTTAATTAGGGAAGTCAGAGGAATTTCCAAGTTTGAAGAGGTTCATATGAAGAAAGAAATAAATAAGTTGGTGTTTGAACTGAGGAACTAAGAACATGATTTAGATTCAAGTCAACTAAATTAGATGAAGAGCAGGAAAAACCAACTCTAGTTGTAAGGAGGTTTGAACGAGTAAGGAAATCAATTGAAAGGTATAGTCCAACGCCCGATATCAATTTTTCATTTGTTTTATCTACCACTCATAAGGAGCCCAAGTCATTCAAGGAGGTAGTCAACTTGACATAAGGTAAACTCTGGAAGGATTCCATAGTTGAAGAAATGTAATCCTTGCACAAGAATGGCACATGGGATTTGGTCGAGCTACTTAATTGAAGGAAACATGTCAGTAGAAAGTGGGTGTTCAAGAAAAAGCTTAATGCAATAGGTCAAGTCAAAAATTTCAAATATCAACTAGTACCAAAAGGATATTCCCAAGTCAAGGTGGTTAAATTTGGTGATATTTTCTCTCATGTTGCAAAATTAACTTTCGTTAGAGTACTAATGTTTATGGGTGCAACATTTTATCTTGAAATAGAGAAGATGGATGTGAATACTAAATTCCTACATGGGGGCTTGTAAAAAGAAATCTACATGAAACAACCATAAGGATTTGCAGTAAAGGGAAAAAAGAGATGGTGTGCAAATTGAAAATATCCCCTTATGGTTTAAATAAATCACCACATATATGGTATTAAAAGTTTGAAACATACATCTCAAGTATATTCCAAGGAAGAAGGAATCCATTTCATATATGTAGCTTTATATGTCGAAAACATGTTCTTGGTCAGTAAGAACATGGATGCAATAAAGGAGGTGAAGATGAAGTTGTCCTCCAAGTTTGAAATGAAGTATCTCAATGCAACAAACTTGTTATGGGAATGGAGATAAAGAGAGATTTGGAAGTTACAAAGATTTGGTTAAATCATAGAAAGTACATTGAAATAGTCTTGAAGCATTTCAATGTCCAAGATTGTAGACCGGGCAAGGTACCAATTCCTGTGGGAGCAAAGTAGATTACTAAATTGTGTCCAAAGGCACAAGAAAAAATAGAGGACATGGCATAGGTTTCCTATGCTAATTTTGTTGGTAGTATTTTGTATGCAATGATATACACATGATCATATATTGATCATGCAATGACAATTTTGATAAAAAACATTTTGACACCTGGAAAAGAACATTGGAATGTTGTCAAGAGAGTGTTCAGGTATTTGTGTGGCACAACAAAATATGCTATATGATACCAAGGGAAACTTGATACTAACATGGAAGTAAATGTACATGGCTTTGTCAATATCAACTATGCTATAGATCTGAATCGATGATCTTTGAATAATATATATGTGTTCAAGGTGCTCAGTGGATAAATCAACTAGATGAGTAAGCGACAGGTGGTCATATCCTCGTCAACAGTAGAAATTAGATACATTGTATCCACTCATGCAATCAAATAAGTTGTATGGATGCATCGATTGTGTTCTAGGATTTCATTTGAGAAGAGAGCTATGGAGATAAATTATGACAGTCAAAGTGAAATATTCCTAGAAAATAACACGACTTACCATTTCAGGATGAAGCATATTGATGTACAATTTACCATTTCATGAGAGACATGGTGGAAAGAAATAAGGTGTTGCTAGAGAAAGTTGACACAATGGAAAATATAAAAGACTCTTTGAACAAATTTGTGAGTGTTTTGAAGTTCTCTTGGTGTAGAGAGGAAATGGTCATTACTACCATGGGTTTGTGAACATAAGTTTAGGTTCTCTTGTATCAACAAAGAAGAAAAAAAGTGGAAAATTGGTGGGGTTTTTTATTATTTGTAGTGAAAGAATAGTCAACTAATTTTCTAGTCGAGGTAGATTGAACGAGTGATGAATGGATCGACGGGTAAAGTTGAGTCAATGGTCAAGTAAAAGGTTCAAGTGATATAATGGAAAGTTGAAGNCAAGTAAAAGGTTCAAGTGATATAATGGAAAGTTGAAGGTTGAAGTGTTGACCAAGAATATCGAAATGTCAATTGAAAGGAGATCGAGTGGTAGTCGACTAGACATCGACTAGGTAATCAATTGGTATCTGACTGGTAATCGACTATACTAGAATCATGAGATTCATGTGATTTTATCCAATCATCTGTGCAAATTTGTAACAATTTTTGGGAACCATGATCTAGGGTTTTTCATTTTGTAAAGCCTATAAATAAGGAATTTTATAATTTTAATAAGGTGATGTTGCTAGTAGTAGCTTTGTCATGTAGATGCAAGTCGAATTGGCTATAGGGTTGTTCTGTAAATCAAGAGAGTAGGATGGCGATTATGCATTACGCGTAGAGAAAGGTTAGTCATGTAACTATTTATTCAATGATTGAATAAGAAAATAAGATAATGATATGCTCAAGGAATGTTGGTTTTCCTAGTTAAGGGTTTTGAGGGTAAACTCTCTATGTACTATGTTTGTTTTTCATTTATTTTATGTTTAAATTTGTCTTCTCTTTCCTAGTTGGTTTAGTGTGGGGATTAGCTTCTACAAAAAAATGACGTTGGTCAACTGTGATGTTGCAATGTGATGTTCATCAATGGTTTTGTCATATTGCAACATTTATCAAGGGTTTTGGTGGATTGTAAAGTTCCTCAAGAATTCTATCAGATTGCAACATTCATATTGGCTAACTTTATGTCAAATTTCTATGTTCCTTAATGGTCATGTTGCATTATAAAATCAACCATGTTATCAATGTTCTTAATATATGCCTATCAATATTCATTAAGTGTTATACTATATTACCACAATCTTCATGGGTTATGTTGGATTGCAACATTCTTGAAGGGTTATGTCACATTATGACATTCATATTCGTTGAATTATGTTGAATTACTACATTCCTCAATGCTTATGTTTCATTTCAATATTCATCAAGAGTTATGTTATATTGTGGCATTCCTCAATGGTCATGCCAAATTGTGACATTCATGTTGGTTAACTTTATGTCAAATTGTTGCATTCCTTAATGGTTATGTTTCATTTTGATATTCATTAAGGGTTATGTCACATTAAGTTTGGTTAAATTTGGTTGTCCATAGCTAACTATGGATGATAATAGTTGATTATTTTTAACTATATTTCACAATGTAGACATGATTTTACAATGGTTGACTATTGCTAACCATGTTTGATTATGATTTGACCTTTGTTGACTATGGTTGAGTATGGTTGACCATGTTTGAAAACACTAAGAAGTTTATTGTTCTGGATTTTATGAGCATAATGAAATGACTACAGATTATTAACAGGTGCTTAACACAAAATAACAAAG
>CBVK0102130267.1:0-10614 GCA_900067695.1 Picea abies
AATTGCCAAAATTGTCAAAAAACTGTTTTGAGCCAGTTGGAAAAGGTGGGTGACCACTGAAATCCACCTAGATCATTTATCATATGGTTATAATATTTATTGTGATATTTCTTTAGGGTTATGTCACACTGAGTTTGGTTGAATTTGCTTTACCATTGATGATTACAAATTATAATAGTTGATTATTGTTAACTATAATAGACCATGTCACTATCATTCAATTGAATTTAAATCCTCCACACAAAGAGTGTTTATGACATGAGTGCCTAAAAAAATGAAAAGTTGCAAAATGCGTACAATATGTTTCATAAACAACCAACTTGTGGTATGCATTTTTTATGCTAGATACCAACTAGAATTCTGCTAAACGTTTGGGTATAATGATTATTTTTACCATTCTCATGAAACTTATATTCAAAATTGTGTAGTAAGGTTATTTTCAAGAATGTGAATAAAAAAATTCAACCCAAAAGAGACATTATATGTGGGTAACTAATAACTCTTTACTGCATTATATTTCTATCTTCATTGACTTATACCAAATTACAACATTCCTCAATGGTTATGTTGCATTGCGGTGTTCGTAAAGGTTTATGCTGGATTGCAAAGTTACTCAATTCTTATGTTAGATTGTGACATTCATATTGGATAATTTTAAATCAAATTGGTAGATTTCTTAATGGTTATGTTGCATTTTGATGTTCATCAATGGTTATGTTGCATTTTGATGTTCATCAAGGGTTATGTTGCATTGGGTTTGGATGACTTCGATTGCCCTTGGATCACTATGGATGATAATAGTTTATTATTTTTAATTATAGTAGAGCATGTAGACATTATTTGACAGTGGATGACTATTGCTAGCCATGTTTTACTATGATTGACCATGTTTCAAGAGACTATTTTGTTTATAATTTGGTTAATATATATATTGGAATGTTCCTCAAGGGTTATGTGAGTTTGAAACATTCATCTTGGGTAACTTTATATCAAATTTCTACCTTCCTTGATGGTTATGTTGCATGTCTACATTTATCAAGGATTGTGTCACATTTAGTTTGGTTGAATTTGGTTGGTTGTGATTGATGTTCCTTTATGGCTATGTCAAATTGTTCATGGTTCAGGAAGTCTCTTTGTAGGTTGACTCTTGAGAACATCTGAAAAAATGTTGTTTATTCAAGTACCATGTTCATAAATGAGCATAACTTCGAGATAAAACATTTATTTTAAGTTTCATTTTTTTTTTGTTATAAATAACATTTATAAGTATTTGAATGGAAGTGTTATAAATGGGTCTTTGTAACGTATATTAAAAAGTTACAATCTTTAGAAAATGTTGTTAGGAAATATATAATGGAGACCTTACGAGTATGTTCAAGATTATATGTAATGGAAAATGAAATTAATTACAAAAAAATCATAGGCTATGCTTATTTCATAAATCTATGATCATAGGTTATACATGAGCTTTTTTTTATCACATATTTTCAATTAAAAACTGAAAAATGTAAGATTTCATATAATAAAATGATTTTTTTTTCACTATCATTGAGTTGAATTTAAAGTGTCAATACTAATAGTGTTTATAACCTAAGCCCTTGAAAAACAAAAAAATTGTAAAATGAGTAAAATATGTTTCATAAACATGACTTGAGGTAAAAATTTGTGTTGTTAGTTACAATCTTTAAAGATTGTTGTTAAAAAATATATAATGACAAATTTATGTTGTTTACCCTGAATTTGAGTATATGATTATCATACATTATTATTAAAAACATATGCATTTATCAATTTAGACATTATGTTTGACCATGGTCAGGTTGACCATGTTTAAAAGGAATTCTTAACTCAATTACAATATTGCATGATATTATTCCATCTTTTTTATTGAAATAATAAGAAAAATTCATTTTAATTAAAATGTAAATAAGCATTACCCATACACATGAAATTTCTATAAATAATGATCCATACACATTGAAATGTTATAAATAATGGTCCATACACTTGTAAATTCTATCATTATCTCACGTAAATGCTATCTGAATGCTATAAATATTTTGAATAGTAAACAAGGAAAGTAAAACTAAAAAAACTTTAAACACCAACTCTTAATTTTGTATTAAGGCTACAAACAAATTGTAGAATTTTTTATTAAAATTATATAAAAAAAAAAAATGAACACTACATAAATATTTAAGTAATGAATGAAAGTATTGAAATAGAAAAAATGGAAAGTGTACTATTTTATAAACTAAGTTGAATGTACTAAAAATTTGCACTAAGTTATAATTAGACGTAAACTTTAAAAGCTAACCCATGGACGAGTCCATCATTACAATCGGTTGTTGCTTCTTCCATGTTGTCTTGCTTAACTAGTTAGTATTTGAAGGGTATGATTGCAATCGAGGAGGGTTTCTTTAGAATGTCATCGAAAGTGAATTTTCTATTCTATTGATCATCGAAAGTGAGTTTTCTATTCTATCGATCATGGTAGTCAGGAAACCCAATTGTTTTCCAATTTCCACATATATGAATTCTTGACTATGCATGTGTTCGTTCATGGTGAATTGCAAGTTTTCCATTTCTTAAAGTTGCATTGTCATCTTCGTGGCATCCCTCAATCACTCTTTAGCTTCCGCCTGCAATACATGTTATTTAGTTGCATGCTATATGATCCACTCTAGTGCTTCTGTGGTGACCTTGAGTTATCACTCTTTAGCTTTCCCCTGCAATACATGTTATGAAGTTGCATGCTATATGATCCACTCTAGTGCTTCTTTGGTGACCTTGAGTTATCACTCTTTAGCTTTCGCCTGCAATACATGTTATAAAGTTGCATGCTATATGATCCACTCTAGTGCTTCTTTGGTGACCTTGAGTTGTGTGCCTACTGGCCCCTTTTCTTAAACCTTAATGCCATATATTTTCTAATTCACACATCACACAATTCCTATTGTTGTATTCAACCATTTTTATAAACTCAAAATTAAATGCAAATAATTTCAATGAAACATTAGTTTTGTTTCTAGTAATTAATATGCATTATCGATATAAATTCTCATATATATACATATAAAGATCTTTTGTGGTTTCTTCGTCATAAATTTTTTTATATGCTACTATAGTGGATATAGTTTTTTTTTCTTTGTGTATTTGAAATAAATTATAGAGTTTTGAGTATTTATTTTTAATCAATAAAATATGAAATAATAATTACTATAATAAAATATACAAACAAATACTTTTAAACAATGTTATATACATTAGAAACAAGTTTGGTTGTAACAATACAAATAAACATAGAAAACTCTACTATAGTGGTTATAGTTTTTTGTTCTTATTTATTTGGAATAAATTATAGAGTTTTGAGTATCTATTTTTAATCAATAAAATATGAAATAATAGTGACTATAATAAGATATACAAACAAATACTACAAAGTTATATAACATTAAAAACAAGTTTGGTTGTAACAATACAAATAAACATAGAAAACAATAGAACTAACCTTTCATCAATAGAATTGTAGATTTTGGAACATACATGATTTTATCTATGTAAATATATGTAGTAATTTAAAAATGATGATTATTTTTTCATATTGGAACGCTGTTATATATAATTGTTCTTCACATAAAAAGACCATAAAATGTGGTTAAGTTGCAATGAGAAAGAATCATAGAAAGTAATGATACTAATACAAAACAATAGTTAACTAATCTGATCATATAATATTTGGACTGGGTATAAAGACATGGGTTATAATATTTATTCTTTGTTCTTCCTAATTGTAGAATATGCACTTTGAGTCATCTCTATACCTTTCAAATTTAAATGGTGATGATATCCTTGCACCATTTATTGATTTATCTCTTGAAATTGTTGTGAATGATAAACCTTGTCTCTCTATAGTGCCAATATCAATTCTTGTTTTTTCAAATGTCAATCCTTGTGATTTGTGTATAGTGAGAGCCCAAGGCATACACAATGGAAATTTTTCAATTTCCTATAACAATAGTTGTTATGATTATAGTACTTGAATTTTTCATGTCCCATGGTGCACGGATGTAATTATAAAAAAAAAATGGTGTACATTGGGAGTTGAGGTGGCTTTGATTCAGATTAGTGGAAAATATTTTGAATAGCTCCAAGTGCTCAATTTACCAACCATGCTTCTACCCATAAGTTACATGTCAACATTATGCAATCACTAGGACATATAATAACATCATGTTCAATCCATTCATCATCTATATCACTAAATTCCTTATGCTTTATATGTTTAGCAATGCATAATGCAATAGAGATATTAAGTTATTTAAGCATGCACCTATTATGTAGATTCACCAATGTATTTTTTGGAAATAAATGAATTTTTGACTTGAAAGTACTAATTTAAATAGAATCGATAGATTCATCTATTCATGACATCAACACCTACTAATCATTTATGTTTGCATCGACATTTCTAATGTTCATGACTTGTCTTCAAAAATTGGATTGTTTTGGATCTATCCATTGCTAAGAATAAAATGTGTCTAAAGTGACAACTATTTTGAACTCTTTCCAAAAAACCTTACCAATTGTGTTACCTATATACAATGGTTTATCTTTAACAAGAGGTAATTAACGAAGGTCCCCAACAAGAATTAATGATCTTCCACCAAATGGGATAGATATATTTTATGGAAATGATCCATGTAAATGTGAATCATTCTATAGGAATAACCTTGGTCATACAAATATAATTTCATTGATAAAAATGTATTGAACTTGTCAAATTTCCTCCTTAAACACGCTAAGTGCTTGACCCTGTAAAGGTTTAAAGTCTTTAATAGGAATTTTGAGTAAAGGTTTAAAGTCTTTAATAGGAATTTTGAGTGTTGAGTGAATTGTTCTAGCTCATATATTGAAAGAATCTATTATAGTAGGTGCTTCGTATTCAAGTGTGAGCTAAATTATTCTAAAACACAATGTATAAGGTATGAATTTCTAGTTCCTACAAATACTTGAGAAATCATTTTAAGTGGTTGTTAATTTTTTTCTTAACGGGGATGTTGAATAACAATTTCAAAAGAAAGTTGTTGTTGTTCAAACAATAAATATGGAGAAGTAGATGTAGCATGAGATTTGAATAAGAGGAGGCATATTGAAGAAGAAAATTTCAGATTTTAGGTGATTGATGGAGATGCCAGAAGATTCCATGAAGTCATCCAAAATCTTTTAAAAGGCTCTGACCTCTTTTGTTGAAGGAATCCCCATTAATTTAGTGTCATCCACAAACTGATTATGAGAGAGGGAAGAGGAGGAATTTTCAATGGAAATCCTCTAAGGACATTGGGAGAGAACCACTTCCTTAATGTTATGACCAAGACCATCTACCATAATCATAAAAATAAAAGGGGAGAGGGGATCACCTTGACAGATGGATCGAGAGGGTAAAAAATAGGGCACATGAGAGCCATTGATGAAAATGGAAAGAGAGGTAGAAAAAATGAGTTGCATAACCCAATTGACCAAAGAGGTATGAAATCCAAAAGATAGAATAATCTTCTTTATGTATTTCCAACTGAACTTATTGAAAGCTTTGGATATGTCAAGTTTTATTAACATTCTTGAATTTTTAGTAGACTTCAAGGAGTGGAAAACCTCGTTAGCTAGAATTATACTATCAAGGATTTGATTATCTTCTACATATCGACACTGCTCAGGCCCTGCCAAAATAGGCATATTAAGTTTGCGGCATGGGGCGAGGAATTTGGTAATATATTGTAAATAAAATCACATAAGGAAATGGGCGGAAATTAGGAAGGGTCAGTTGCCTATGCTTGCTTAGGAATCAGGGAGATTGTAATGACCCCTATCGTTACAACTACAAGCGAAGAAGAAGGCACAACCCTTTTTTTTGTTTGTTTTTAGGCAGGAAGGAAACGACGACACAGTTAAACCACACCACTCGACACCAAAAACCACACATGTAGATCATGCTACAGAGCACAAAGACTCAACATACCATCACCTCAAGCAACTGGGAAAAAAAAGGGAAATTCAAGACAGGTGGAAACAACTACCCACCTGACACAACAACACAATGCCTACAAGCCAAAGGAAAGCATCAAGAACCCGACATAGTGGCTTTGATGAACAGGAACTAGAACCCTACACTGCACACACCGGCGCCTTAAGGCATTACAAAATCAAGTCCCAACAACCACTAAAACAAACAATACCCCCATCGGGAGGCACAGACTCCAGCCGAGTTATCAGTCACCTCTATCCTTTAGGGTGCACAATGATCCCCTCACCAGGGATCATGTTGTCACTAGGTGATAGGCATGACAACAACCGTGGTGCAACAACGTAACTGGACCCTCAACACCAAATAAAACCAACATGATAGGAGATCAAAGTAACTAATTAAACACCTGACGAATAACCCTAAAACCCAATCAACAAGTCAACAAGATGACTATGACATTCCAACAACACAATAAATTCCTCATGGAAAAAAATCAATCTGCGCACATTAAATTAATTATTACCCAACAATTGGTTCCCTATACTAATTTCCAATTCTGTTATCAGATAGGCATTTTCCTAAGGAGAAAATTCGCTATCATTTAAACTCAAACAATAATGCAATGGCTATCTATATAATCTATAAATATTGATATTACAGTATCACATTAATTATAGAGATGTTTTCATTACATATTAAATTGTCTAGTTATACACAACATCCCCGCACTCTACAAATCGTGGTTGTACACAAAATATCATTGTCGTCCAAATTAATTTTCTAAACATTAGTTGTCTATACACCAAGAGCTAATAATGAAATTATCAATAATGATGTACAATAAAGACATTACCTTTTTAAAGATATAGTGTTGTTCCTTAAAGAGATCGATGTCTAAATTCAATGCTCCTTCAATGTTATTCAATGCAATTTTAATGCTATTCGTTGTTTATAAATAAGTGTCATTTCAATGTTGTTCAATGAAATTTTGATGTTGATTTCAATCCTTGGAAACCATATAAAGTCAACATGCAAACAATGATTCCATGCAATGTAAAGCGCCTAGTAATAAAACTCAGGTATTTAGTTTTAAATTCATAAATTTACAAATTAACTCAGAAAAGAGATTACATTTAAAAAAACCACCTGTTCCTAAATTAATATGGATGGTCTATATCAATAATGGATCTGGAGTTGAAACTTTGGTAAAACTACACAAAAATAGGTATAGCTGAATTTATGTCGAAAATGACACAACACCTAAAGGAACGGAAAAAGCATCATAGTAATCAGTCCATCGCAGACATATAATTAAAAGGAAACACAGATATAACCTAAAAACGCAGACACATCATTTAAGGACAACACAGATAAAAGATTCCAATGCTGGGACTGTGTAATTACCAAATCGCTGGTTTTAAAAAATGGAAAACGTAGCCCTATCATTTAAGGACAACGCAAATAAAGGATTCCAATGCTAGGACTGTGTAATTACCAAATCGTTGGCTTAAAAAAATGGAATATCTCGTAGTCCGTGAATGGTGAAATCGCAGTCTAAAACAAGTGAAAATTCACCACCCAATACACAATAAGCTCCATTACCCAAAATCGTTGTATAACTGGGAAGACAAACAACTGTATTTTACATTATGGTGATATCTTCATAAATTTGCCACATAACTGTGATAGCAATAAAACAGGAAATCATTTAATAAATAAAAATGCAGGCATATAAAACGAAAGAGGAATCAGAGGTTAAACTGATTGCAGTTAAAACACAGGCAATAAAAATGAAATGGAATCGGAAATTTAAACTGAAATGCAGTT
This sequence comes from Picea abies, assembly GCA_900067695.1. Taxonomy (NCBI): domain Eukaryota; kingdom Viridiplantae; phylum Streptophyta; class Pinopsida; order Pinales; family Pinaceae; genus Picea; species Picea abies. The sequence continues at coordinate 7,850 of CBVK0102130267.1, forward strand.
AAAACACAGGAAATAAAAATGCACCCCTTATACACCGCAAAGTATCCGCCATAGAAATGTGATAAACACATAGAGTGTGTTCACCAGGGAGGGAATTAAACTCAGAGTTAAATTATCCAAGAATATATAAAAATGCAGAGTTAAAAATTTCGTGGTTGAGTGTATGAAATGCATAGAATAGTTTTCGTTAATAAAATAAAACATAGAGTTAAGTTGTCAGGAATGTATTACAGCGCAGAGTAAATGAAGGAGTTGTGGTGCCAACCATGAATTCAATTTGTTGAGGGTAAGCTGCCAAGAAGAGTGGGTTCAATGTTGGGTAAGTAAGGGTGGAAACTCGGATATTACTAAACACAGTTTTCAGATGACGAGAACATTTAGGACGTAGAGATGATATAACATGCAGAGACTATTGCAAAGGTGGAGGTGAAAATGCGGAGATAAGAAGGGGTAAACATTTGGGCAACCACATCCTCCGCTCATCATCCACACAGAGAAAAGAAGGGCATTAAGAACTATAGGTCTATTAATACCGAAGTGACAACCGTCGATCCAGCTCCTAGCCAACTGCTCAGGTGTGGAATGATGATCTAGGGATGAGGATGAAGTATAAAGCACAAACTCTTCACAATAAATCAATAAAACCAACATGACAATCACAACATTCGGGGATCGATTGCCAACAGAATCAATTCAAACAGTGAGCTTAAGGCTATGGTGAATTTAAGTTCTCGATTAAAATTCTAAGTAAACCACTTTCTTTACACAATTAAAAGTACATAAATGAAGCATAAGATCAATAGTAATCTACCATACAAAATAAAAACATGTGTACCGTATCCCAGGGTGACCGCTCTGAGTCGTTGTCCCACGCACTCCATGCAGCTCCCGCTTGACGATCGATGAGACTTCACTGGTACCTCCCAACCAACGCTAGGGGTACTCTTCATCCCCCTTATCCCCCTAAGCCGCAAAGCGGCCACGCACACTAACCCAAAGAACGACTAGCTCCCAACTCGCCTCACAAGGTTTAGCTACCATTCCTCACCAAGCTGAGTATCCCAAGTCCCACAAGATAAGTTGTTCAAGTCAAAAATTATGCAACGTAACGTTATGCCTCCAGGAAGAGATCCAACGTCCTCCTCCTCCCTCCTTTATATAGAGTTTCTAAGTCATTTATTTCCCAATTTACCATTTAATTTACTGTTCAATAATTTAATTCAGAAAAATCCTCCCCGTACATGTGTCACCCATCCCCTTCATTGCCCCAGAATTTAATTTCATTAATTAATTAATTATTCCTATTTCCCTCACCCACCTAAAAAAATTCCTAGAATCGCTCGTAGGTGTCCCCATATTCTCTTACACATTTTAATGATTTACGCCCTTACTAAATTCGTAGTTGAGTTCAATTTAGAAAGTTCTTAAAGGCAAGATTCCTTACCAAGTTAGTCACTCTTCTTTTTCCTCATGTTTCCCTTTTACTTTATGTTTCCCCCTTTTTCTCTTAGTTTCCTATTTCTTTTTAAGTTTCCCTCTTTTCCCTTTTTATCTAAAACTCAAATTAGCAAGTGTAGAAAATTACCCATTACCCCTCTTTCCTTTTAATTAATAATTTTTAATTAGCATATGTAGAATGTTCCTTAGTAAGTTGGTCATTCTGCTTTTTCCTTATGTTTCCCTTTTTATTTATGTTTCCACTTTTTTCTTTAGTTTCATAATTCTTTAAAGTTTCTCTCTTTTCCCATTTGATCTAAAAATCAAATTAGCAAGTGGGAAAAACATCCTTCCCTCATTATCCATGCACAAAAAAGAAGGGAATTAGGATCTATAAGTCTATTAACACTGAAGTGACGACTGTCGATCCAACTCCTAGCCGACTTATCAGGCGTGGACTGATGATATAGGGATGAGGATGAAGTATAAAGAATGAAATATTCATAATAAATCAATAAAACCGCCAGGACAGTCACAACATTCAGCAATACATTGCCGAGGGAATCAATTCAAGCAACGAGCTTAAGGCTATGGTGAATTTAAGTTTGCAATTAAAATACTAAGTAAAACACTTTCTTTACACAATTAAAAGTACATAAATGAAGCATAAGATCAATAGTAATCTACCATGCAAAATAAAATCATGTGTACAGTATCCCAGGGTGACCACTCTAAGTCGTTGTCCCACACGCTCCATGCAGCTCCCGCTTGTCGACCAATGAGACCTCACCGGTACCTCCCAGCCAACGCTTGGGGTAATATTCTTCCCCCTTAGCCCCCCAAGCCGCAAAGGGGCCACACACACTAACCCAAAGAATGACTAGCTCCTAGCTCGCCTAACAAGGTCGAGCTACTACTCCTCACCAAGATGGGTATCCCAAGTCCCACAAGATAAGTCAGTCAAGTCAAAAATTATGCAACATAACGTTAGGCCTCCAGGAAGAGATCCATCCTCCTCCTCCTCCCTCCTTTATATAGAGTTTTTAAGTCATTTATTTCCCAATTCCCCATTTAATTTACTGTTCAATAATTTAATTCAAAAAAATCCTCCCTGTACATGTGTCACCCATCCCCTTCGTTGCACCTGAATTTAATTTCATTAATTAATTAATTACTACTATTTCTCTCACCCACCTAAAACCATTCCTAGAATCGCTCATAGGTGTCCCCATATTCCCTTACACATTTTAATGACTTACCCCCTTACTAATTTACTAGTTGAGTTCAATTTAAAATGTTCTTAAAGGCAAGGTTCCTTAGTAAGTTCG
>CBVK0102130285.1:0-17690 GCA_900067695.1 Picea abies
TCCTTTCTACCTGCCTTCCCCTCCTCGTTTCCCTTTCACCTCCTCACCGGGCTCCTCCTCCTGCTCTCTTCTCTCTACCCACCCCAACCCCTCATGTGCTAGGTGTGCAGACCAAACTAAAATCCTGCATAACCTATGCACCATAAAAAAGGACTTGGAGGATATCAAATTTCTGAAGAAAGACTTGGAGGAGATCAAGCTGGCAACGCTCGATGCACAGAACAGGGAAGTAGACCGTTGGATAAGAGTGGAAACCATGATGATATTCATGCAAGATCTTCAATAGGCCATCGCAGAATGTGGGAAGGCAAAGAACTAGCAAAGAAGGTCTTCGCAGGACTGTGTCTTGGTCCAAGTTTTTAGGATTTGCTTGTTTTTTTTTTCTTGAGTCTCTATGCACTCTCATTTTGTGCCTTGGCCCTGTGCAGCCCAACAGCATAGTTTATATACATCAGATTGTCTATGTCGATGGTGGTTTCCCAACTGGGCACTAGAATCATACTATTTTTTGAACATATGACCATACTAGTTTGTGGCCATCTGACGCAGTGGTTTCCCACCTGGGCACTGCGACCATGTGGTTTTTTACATCTTAGACATCTATACTTTTTTTAATAGGAATCAATACATTACTCTAACTTACAAAAAATAAAATAATGCATTGATCATATTTTTAAACTAAAATAATCCATTTAGTATATTTAATGCAATCTACTGATGAAGACACGCCCCGATATGATGACATAGTTTGTTATAAAAATTATGCTCAATACCTATATTGACAATAGGTAGACTAATGGTACAAATGTTGTGCTCATGAAAGATAATTGAACAGATTGGTAATGGGTTTCCTATACACCTCCTCGATTTCTGGAAAATACACAGAAGACTTGTTCATGTTAATGTGCATCCTCGTAGAATCATAGAACAATGATAGAATATCCTTGAGAGTTATACCATCATTGGTTGCACAGTAGTAAAATATAAGAATATCATCCATGAATAATGGATGTGAAATTCTTTCACAATGACTTATTATGGTTCCTTTGAAACTATTGGTATGTTTGGATTCTGATAGTGCCCAACTTAGCCCATCAACTTAAATATATTTGTGTGTGTGTGTGAAATTTTTAGGAAATTATGTAATGTTTTATAATATATTATGTATTAAATTGAATTTTTGAAAAATAAAAAACTGTCTTTAAATTTTTTGAAATTAGCTATTTTTAATTGGTGGATAGTTTTGATTTGACAAATTTTATCTAGTTTTTGAAAAGTGCGTTTCATAAAAGTAAAATAATTGTTCTAATTTATTTGAAAATAATTAATAATTGAAATAAAAAAAAATGATATGAATACCCTTATGTCATGCCAAGTTCTATCCGCAATTCAAGCAAAGAAATGTTAGTTTCTAACAAAATTCAAAATATATATATATGATTTGAAAACAATTACAACCAAATTTTAAAAATTATATGATTATCACCATGTCACACCAAGTTCTCTCTACAATTCACATGGAAAAGAATTAAATTCATTACTATTGTTTATAAAAAATTATAAAATTTTGTTTCTCTATTGAAACTAAGCATTAAACGACTTGAGTTCTAAAAATTAATTATGTAAAACACATAAAATCTACATTGATCTCCTTTACATTGCATTGCTACAACTTATATCTACACCAACTCCATCTCTATACCCTCAAAGCCATCTAGCTCACTCCCATGGAAGGGGGAAGCTCTGGGTCTCCTCCCAGCCTTGTTGTCAATGCATTGTCCTTCAAACAATTGATCAATTTGTTAGGGAAATCCTTCACCAAATCAAATTATTTATGTTTCCTAAAGAAGCTCAACTTGATTTTTGAGGTCCACCCACCCCAAGTTTCGGCTAGGTGTAAATCCCTAAGTTTCATTGAAAAAGGGTTGGTTGGGAAATTTACTAAGTTATGTCCATATCCTAATGAAATGGAGTCTTGGTTGCAAAGGAGTTGGTTGACATTGATCAAAGGAAAATTTAATCATTTCTTTTGTGAGTGTTTTTTGTGATTTTCTATTTGAGTTCAAGGAAGACAAAGAATTGTTTTTTAGAAGCGAACCTTATTTGTATGGTTCCAGAGGTATGTATATCAATCATTGGAAACTCAATTTTGATCCAGAAGTGGATGTACCCTCTGCAGTCCCTGTCTGGGTTCATCTTCCTCACTTTCCCCTTCATTGTTGGGGGAATGATGTCTTAAAAAGTATCAACAACTCATTAGGAAAGTATATTGATAAATTAGAACCCAAATCAATCATGTATGCTTATGCCTGAATCTATGTGGAAGTTGATTTAGAGAAAGGATTACCCAAATCCATATGTATAACCCTATATGGATAGTCTCACATTCAATAACTTGACTATGAACATCTTCCTTTCAAATGCATAATATGTCATGACTATGGCCAGTTTGCAAAAACATGGAAAACGAAACCTCGGGGTTCTCCAGAAAACCTATAACAAGGTGAAGGATGGAAACAAGTTAAAAAAAAAAGATGCAATAGAGGAGATTTTCTCCAAAAATGGCCCAAAATTTGACCCTTTCTTTCTAAAAGAAGCCTATCGAAACAACTCAGTGTAAGCAAACATCAGGGAATTCTATTGGAAAAAATCCTCCATCAAAAGAAGGAACATCTAAGGACCCTTGGGTTAGAACTTCAAATCATTTTTCATCTTTGGAAAGTGGACCAAATGAGCTTGAAATGGAAATACACTATAAGATAGGAAGTTTTGTAACTAATTCTCACTCCTTGGAACTTTTACTTTCCAGAGAAACTAGATTATCCCCAACAAACAGAGGAAGAAAAATCAAAGAATGAGAAACAAGAGGATCATGATCGAGCTATTGAGAAAATCCCTATTCAATGGGGGAAGATAGTACCAATAAGGAAAGAAAAACAAGCACTAGAACAAGGGAAAATACAAGAATAAAAATAAACCTCAAAAGTAGGAAGGAAATATCACAAGGGAAAGAAAGAAGAAACTGCAAACATGGATAAGACAATGGGGACCCAACAAACTATATAAAGTGTTTTTGTAGGAAAAATAAACAGGGGACATGAAGCTCTAGAAGCTTTAGATCCCTTGAGAGGCGATCCTCCTTATATCCTATAATTATGATAGTTATCTCTTGGAATTTCATAGGTTTAGGTAACAAAAGTAAGGAAGAAGCTATGAGATATCTAATAAGAGAATAAAAAACAATTGTAATTATTATTCAAGAGACTAAATTATAATAAGCAGAAGAATTACAAAAGGGGAAAATATTTGGAAAAACAACGAAGGGATAACAATTAGTTCAAGAGGATCATCATGAGGAATATTCATTCTATGGGGTGCAATTAAAATTGAAATGGAATCATCTTGCAACATGCAACATTGGTATTTGACTAATCTTCACCACTTGGAAACGGTTATGTCCTTTACCCTAATTAATGTCTACATACCAATGAGATACCCAAAAGAGGTTGGATTATAGGATTCCTTATAGGTGATTGGTGAGAAGTATGGTTAAAACTCTAGTATTGTGGCTGAGGATTTCAACACTATTTTTATCAAATCGGAGAAAAAGGGAGGTAATATAGTTCGTGACCCCATGAGATAAAGGATGGAGGAAATAATTTCTGATTGGGACCTATCATATGTAAAACCAGTCAAATGCAAGTATACTTGGAGCAACAAAATAGCAGGGGGGCTGGTTTCATTGTAGCCTATTTGGAAGTGTTTCTCATTCATAATGATTTATTTCTTTCTGAATATATTATCTATTCTAAATTTATCCCTTTTTTTTTCTCAGACCATAAGCCTATATCATTCTAACTTTCAAATATCCATAAAATGTTGGGCCCATTCCTTTTATATTTAACCCACTCTTGCTTCAAAAGGAGGAAGTTATGGCTCTTTTCAAGGATACTTGGAAGCAACCGTTTACAAGGTCTCTGAACTATATCTGGGAATCTAAACTAAAGGATTTCAAACAAGTTTTTAAGTATTGGGCTAAAAGAGTTTATATTCCCCCATACCAAGAAAGGATGGATTGTCAAAAAAAATTAGAAGGAATACAAAAACTAATGGAAGAGGAGGAGTTCAGTGAGCACATGTTACAGGAAGAGAGCAACTTGAGCCAAAAGCTACATGCAGTCTTTATAAAGGATGAAGAATAATGATGATTAAGATTGCTAAATATTTGGATAAAAATGGGAGGTAAGAACACTTATTTCCTTCACAAACAAACTAAATCAAGGAGGAACTTGAATATAGTTAAAATAATATATACCTAGAAAGTGGGTAGAATATAGAAGATTCCATAGAAGTGAAAGAAGTAATCAGACAACACTTTGAAGAAATGTATTTAATGGAGGAAGAAGAAGACAGAGAAAAAACAAGAGAATGATGGAACATGTTAGCACTCTGTAAATTTTGTCCGGTTGATAGACAAACGACAGAGATAACTGTTTCAACTAACTTTAGGTTGGATTTTGACCCTTCCAACTAGAGAGGGCTCTCTCATGCATACAGCTATTGAAATTACTCAAAATATTTGGCAATGCACACATAGAGATCAGATTCTGTAGTCGGATAAATTTTTAAAGTGGTAAGACAAAACTAGAGGGAAGGGCCATTGGGAAATGGGGTCAATTCCTGAAATCGTACGAAGATTTATAAGCTATGTATTCCAGAGGGAATGGAGGAAAAATGGGTATGATGTCTAGCCAAATAAGTAATATGGGATGGCAGTGGAAGAGAAGGAAACAAACACTATGACGAGAGGCGTCTAACTGGGGATGAATCTCTTGGTATAGCTTTAGAAGAAGAAACTTAAAGGTTGGCTACTGAAAACAGAGCACCAATCTAGGGTGAATTCTGAACCAAGGACCAATAAACACATAACAAGTATAATCAATACGAGAAAAAGCACCAACAAGGTGAATTTTTTCTTTTGTTTAAAGATTATTGCTAGCAGAAAAATACATTCATGAATATGAAATACAAGAAGACATATTTAACATCAACACCATGATGAATCTAGGATATCTAAGAAAACCTTCTCTGCTTATATTAAAATTCATAAGAAATCACAAAGTTTTCTTGCTACAAGGGCATGCCCTTCTCCGGTCAGTCAAACCATTCCTTTATCTTTTTAACAATATATATAGATAAATTACATATGAGACCCAAAAATGGATAATCTTCTCCAAGATTCCAAAATAGATATCGGTTACAGAGGGAGTAACGTACCAAAACTGAACTCCTACTTTCTAGGGAACACTACAAACAGAAAAAAATGAAATATTTGAGATCTTTACCCTGAATGCCACATGTCTACAAAATCACAAGATTCCCTAAAATGAACTTGATTTAACCTGTCATGAATTTTTCATTTTAATTTTTCAATCTCTTCCTTTAACGTGTCAAGCCAACTAGGTTGGTCTTCTTCAGTACCTTTAACTGTTCCAGCTTTGACTTCCTCCTTTTGTCTCTTTTTTCTTTTTCTCTCACTAGCTTGTGTGCAGTGTCCATCTACATATCCATTAATGATCAAGTCTTTCATAATAGGATTCAACCTGATTTATTCGCCTGGTAATGTTTCATCCGCATATTTTGCATAAAATTTTCTTGTCAGGAGTCATGCAGCATGCCCTTCTCTCTTTTTACTTGATGGTTCTTCCATATTGTTCGAATTTCCTAGTTTGTTGAAAATTGTTGGGTCTTTCTTCCAGCTTCCCCTAGTTTTCCAAGGAACATGAGCTTAATTCTTGTAACTATACATGAATTGGATGAGTGATTCAATTTGCAGTTATCTCACTCTGGAATAAATCGTCAATTACCCAAAATAGAGTAATTTCACCTGTGTTTTGAGTAACAGTCGCCATCGAGTGCTAATCATGGGCTACTGACGAGAGTCCTTACAGGGATAGTGGCTTATCACGTTTGACCATCAATTTCCAATGATGAGCCTTTAAATCAGTTATTTGGCAGCGCTTGCTTGACATCTTACAGACGAATGGCATCCAAACAAGTGTCTCAAGATGATTTGAATGGCCATCAATTTTCCTTTCCACATGTGACCCTTGGATTTGACACATTTAATGATATTTGACACGTGATTTCGGGGTGGGATTGAGTGGAATCAAGTACACCCGCTTTTCCCCCCGAAATGAATCTGGTGGCGCCACGTGACCTCGAGATGAAACCATGGTATTCTTATCGACCCACCTTCAAAACATTAACCTCCATGCTAGTTCTCGGCCCAATATGCTCCATGACCGTTGATCTATAGTGCCCACAATCGGTGACCCACCGGGTCCCATCAACTTCACACTTCTACTAAACTTATCCCCGTCCATTAGATGTGGCCTCGTCCTTTAGTTTATCGGACCTCCACACATATTTAGCCTCTTTCTAAGTCCTGAGACTTGGATTCCATATAAAAATTGTTATAGTGATAACATGGTCTCCAACTGGGGATGATATCCTCCCTATGAGGTAGCAAAGAACAATAGACCATGTCCCTTATCCATTGGAGCTTCTCTCACAACAGGTGTGTGCTATACCTTGACCTGTCACCAATGTCTGTTGAAAACTGAAGTCTGCACACCGCTCTCACTTAGAGGCTGAACGCTGGATATATTGCTAACATATAACTGAACACTTTATTTGGAGATCTAAACTTGAAAATGCTTGATCCACAAGCTTATTCACACCTACCTACCCTAACTGTTGAAATGAACTGCCCATCAAGTGAAATCAAAATGCCAATGCAACCATGCCAACATTTTATCCACTGCTTGTTTACTTTGCACATTCTTGTTCCAAAGCCTGTTTACTGATAACCCTTTTGAGAAGTTGTGTATGAATCCAAATCTTAGAATTTCAAAAATATTGGGACAGTTTATTGTTTCTAACAAAACTGCAAATGGATCTTTCAACATATGAACACAACAACAATCATGTTTTACTTTTTCCATTGCATTCTTTCTTTCATGTGATTTAACTTGTTGATTGCCACCAAGAGGCTAAAAAATCTGCTGAGACAGACTGTTGGAAATAATAATCTTTTGAATCAGAATATAGTGCTGAATGAAATGAAACCCCTAGTAGAAAGCAATCCATATCTAATACTGACATTGATTGGCCATCATCTTCATCTCTAAGCTTACAACCCATCATAAGATATAAATTCTGATTGTTAAAACTCTCCATATAACATGCCACAGGGTCATGAAACATATGAGAAAATATTTCTTTTCGATGAACCAAAACAGAAGGACAAGCCATCTTCACAAGTGTTGGTTTTATTTGCTCTTCCTCTTCAATATTGGAACCATAATCTTCAAAGGAATCAAGTAAAACAACTGCTTCTTTCTAATCTTTTCGCATTTCTAATTGAATCATGAGATACACTGTTTTATTGCCTCCTTGAAAGTCTATGTCATTTGTTTGTTAATTTCTCAAAGTCTCCATAGATGAGGTCTTAGAGCCTTCATACACATCCAAGCCACTTAGAATTTTAACAACTACATCATTCACAGTGGGGGAAGGACAACTTTGAAACACTTTGTTTTGTTGGAAATCTAGTTGAATACCCTCATCAATTTCAGAGGAAGGCAAATGACTTTGAACAATGACACTTTTACCAACTTTCTCTGTTTTCTCGTGATTGGCTCTTAACAATTCAAAGGAAGAAAAACATAATGGAAGATAGCTTTCATTTGCAAGTCTATTGCTTTCTTCAAATTCAACATCATGCATGGAGGGTTTCTGATCTGAAACATTATTAACATCTTGCTTGAACAATTGGAAAGAAGAAAAACATAATGGCAAGGTTCTTACACTTGATTCAAAAATTTCTTCATTTTCTTCATTGTTGTCATATGCACATTTTTAGATTTCTTTGGATTGTTGAACACACTAATTTTGAGATTCATCTTTGACCAATGGCTGTAATTTCTTGTCAATTTGTTTCAGTGAATCAATGTGATTTGGCATTAACACACATTCCTTTGTTTCGATGATGATTTTGGCATTTTCTTTCAACAATTTAAATGAAGAAAAGCATAAAGGTAAAAAATTTCCTTCAGTTTTTTCAATACTTTCTTCTTTGTAACTGTGATATGTAAGTTGATTTCTCTCACTACACTGCCGAAAAGGAACATTTTCTGATAGAGAACATGGAGTTGGTTGTTCTAGGAGGTCAACATCATAATCATCATATATAGACAAATCAACAACATCTGCAATGTCATCTAACAAGAAAAAGCTTGGGACATCACCTTGTTCCTCAACAAGTTGATTTGCAAACTCATCTTCTTTATTGTCCACAAATGAATATATGAAACAATCAACTTTATGCTTATCATGGGGTGGATAAGAAGCTACATAAGTGCCCTCTTTCAATAAGTGGAACATAATCTTTTGCAAAATCATTAGCATTTAAAATTTCAAGAGGACCTATAATATTATCAATTTTATGCTCAAGATTCCAATCATATGTTTTATGTTCATATTCACTTTCATGTCCTGGAGCATCCAACCCCTCATTTTGAATCTATTCACATGCTTGGATATTGTATTGAATCTCCTAAGCATCATTAAATATTTGTTGTAAGGTCTTAGGTCTTATTTCCATCAGGAGGAAAGACAAATCTGGATGAAGAGTAGTGGCATACTAGAGCATGGCAACAACTTTAGTGGGTTGAATTTCTTTGGGAAAATCGTAATAAATATTGGAAAACCTTCTAATAAATGTAGAAATAGTTTCATTGCTTTTCCTTTTCAAGGCATAGAATTTTGTAAGTTGTAGATCCAAAGATTTATTCTTACCCCAAAACTTCGAAAAAACACACTTCAATTCTTCCCATGAGATAATTGTCTCTGGCTGCAAATGTTTAAACCATTTTTTGGTATCTCCTTTCAAGGATTGAGAGAAGACCCTCATACAAACATCGTCATGGTCAATCTCAAACAAATCTATAAAATGCGCAAACTCTTGGATGTGTTTTTCAACTATGATGGCATCAGGTTCCCCATCAAACACAGGTAGATACTTATAGTGCTTTGGAGGAAAATCATGAAGGATGTGAGGTAATTTTAAGGGTCTGTATCTATGCTGAATCATGGGCTACTGACGAAATTCCTTACAGAGATAACGACCTATCATGTTCGACCATTGATTTCCAATGATGAGTCTTAAATCGATTATTTGGGGGTGCTTACTTGACATTGTGAGGATGAATGGTATCTAAACAAGTGTCTCGAGATGATTTGACTAGACGTCAAGTTTCCTTTCAACATGTGACCCTTGGATTTGACACATTTAATGACACTTAACATGTGATTTTGCGGCGTGATGGAGTGGTTTTGAGTTCACCCTCTTTACCCCCCGAAATGCGTCTGGGGATGACACGTATCTTTACGGGAAACCACGGTTGGAATTTTGGGCCTGCTCAGACATTTTAACCTCGGTTCTAGTTCTCCACCCGAAATGATCCTAGACCATTGATATGCAGCACTTGCGATATGTGGTCTGTTGGGTCCCATCAAATCTGCATTTTTGTTAGACTTAGCCTCCTTTAGCTAGATATGGCCCCATTCTCTAGTTTATCGCTTCTCTACACTGGTTTAACCTCTCTCTAAGTCCCAGAACTTGGATTCCATATAAAAATTGTTATAGTGATAACATAACACATACCATCATTAATAACCAATGAAGAGACCATAATCTTGTTGCAAAAAATTGAGGAAGAGGAGTTATCCCAAGCAGTGTAGAGTCTAGATCAAGATAAATCCCCAAGACCTTACAACTTCTTCCTCCACTTCTTTATAACTTTTTGGGACCTAGTGAAACATGACCTAAAAGAGATCTTTACCAATTCATTAAAAAAGAAAAAAATTGGTGGTGGAACCAATTTCATTTTTTTGGTTGATGATGACCTACTAGGTATGAATCCCATAGTAATAGAGTTTAGAATTACTCTGTTGGCAACTACAACACTTTATTTTCTTGAAGTTTCTTTGATCGGGTCCAAATCCTCCTCTAATAGAGTCTTGAACTCTTTGTTACTCACCTATCCATAATTTAAATTTGCGGATAGAGTGTTTACCTTAAGCTCTCTTCGTCATGGCGTTAATCTTACTTTCTAAACCCGAACACTTGTTTCGTCTAGGCGCTAAGATCCTTATCCTCCACATGAACGAGTGTCATAACCTTGAGCTAAATCCCAAACATCGACTCCTTTATACATTGGCACCCAATCCTTTAACACAAGTGACCAACTCCTCATCCAAGTGCTTACCACCTAGGCGATTTACCACCTTGTATGAGTGGTATTTATTTTTAGTCTTGCGGGGGGTCGCATATTGGTTTACAAATCCACTATCGAGGGGGGCCACAATTACATGATTGTGACATGATTCCTTCTCCAAAATTTCTTTGTAGGAGGTTCGCTCCCTTTTAGACTTTGAGTTTTTTACTCGTGCACAATTATCAAGGACCGTTGATTTCTCCTTTTGATGGGTGGTTAGATATCGACCTCCATGATATCATTTAGAGATCGATCACTGGTGATCCTTCTTGTGATCAATGATAGATATTTTATAATGCTTTCCCTTTTCCTCCAATCACTCTCAACCATCGATTCCTCGAACTGGATATCTAAATTGAATCCATGTCGTTAATATTTCTCTAATTAATGGGTACAGGGTGTATCGGGATTTTGGGAACCAGGAAAACCTTACACTCCTAATAATATATGCCAAGTCGATTGGCTGGTAGACTGGACCTTTGTGGTGGAACCACGATGTTAGGAGAATGGGATGTCGGGTCATCGGGTACCACTTTACACTTGGTTTGACAATACGTCGGGCCAGTATGTTAACTCATAGATATATCTAAGTCTTGTTATTTATGTATTCCATCAATATAAACCTCTATTAGACAGCCAAATCCTTTCTCAAATCCCGATTATCGGGATGTTGACTCTCCCGGCTTGATTCAATGACACTGATCTCGTGACAAAACGACGGTCATGACTTGATATTGGTTTGATTCAACAGTCCCTATTCCTCAATGTTTACAAAGAGACTTAACCTCTATTATTTGATGTATTTGACCCTTGATTTCTCTATGCTCAGAGTAAAAATCAAATTCTTATTCACCCCCAATTACAAACCAGTTCAAACTGCCAACTTGATCTTCATCTACCTTAATTCAAGCTCAACAATCCTTCCCACTTTGAATTGAGTTTCTAATCACAATTTAAAACCTGGAACCTACAACACAAATCTGAAAGAGACTTCTAGCATATGAAACCTCAAATATTCACTCTATATACCATTCAACAATACAGAGGAATACATAATCCATTCAATTATATAGGAAGAAATAACACACGAGTTATCTTATATTAATTCCCTCACTGTACATGAGATTACACAAGGCCTTCCTACCTTTCTTGGCTTGATTTACATTTAATTGGCCTTTGTTTTGGACTTTTGGCCACACTTGGACTCTTCCACTCATACTCCTTATATTCTTGTTTTCTCTCCCTGTCTAACTCGGACCCACTACTGCCCTTAGGCTTACAATATTTAAAAACTAAAGGATTCTGATACTAGAATTGGTTCAAATCCTAAAATCTCTCCATTAACAAATTCCTAGGATCCCTCAGATACACAATATCCTCAAGATATCTACACCTCACCTTATGTCTATTTAGATCTCTACAAATACTTCAGATCTACTTAACAAAGGAAAATTTGATTACATATTAAACTCTCCAAACCAATTCCTATTCTAGAATCATCAATCTCATCCAAATAACTCTATCTTATGCAAGTCTTCTATAATTCAACAAAAAGAAGGAATTTTACAATAATTTGAAGTTAGGGAACCCACTCCCTTATAAAATTTAAATACCCCTAAGGTCAAATCAACAAGGTTGACTTTGGAGGTAAAATGCTCCTACATCAGACTCTTAGGGTTAAAAATTTCATAATTCCCTGATCATGTGTTTTCAATTTCTTGACTCCTCTTTGATCCCATTGTTTATGTTATCCAAATGCTCTACTGCATGATTTCTTTCCTGGTTCCCTCCATCTTCCAAGATCCAAAACTCTATTTTGATGCTTCTTACTCAGCTTGTCATTCGGTTGCCTCATTTCAGTTTGAGATTTTCCAGGATCCCATATTTTACTTCCTTGCTTTCCTTTTACCTTGATGATATAATCTCTTTCATCCAAAAACATTTTGTGGGTGACTATCCTTTTCATGCCATGGTATTCCATCTAGACTTCTTCATCATTAGCTTCCACATACCATCTATATCAATGTCCAGCCCTGTCCTTTGCTGATACATGGAATTTCTTTCCTTCTTCTTGTTGTCTTCTGAGAAAATCTTTTTCTCTGCACTTTCCTATTGTGTATGTAGCAGAATTCCATCTTCAGAAGACAATTATATGTCTTGGACTTCAACTCCCTCACTTACAATGTTGCAACTAAGAATTCTTGGATGCTCTATGTCTGCAACTGTTATGCAATCTTCATCAATATTGGGTTTTTCTATCCATTCTTTCAACAACCTTAATTCTTCCTCAAAATATATTGGCATTACATTTGAATGATGTTCTTCAATTTACTTATCTTCAAGGTTGTATTCATGAGCCATTTCTATACTGCTCATCGTTATAACATGTTCTTTCCTATGCCTCTCAAACTTTGCATAAATCAACTGAAAATGATCATGATCATGATCACCTTCATGAGCCAATGTTATCTCTTCCTCCTTCATAGAATATTTATGGGTTTCTCACTTGCAAACACACACCAATAGCTAGTTTTAAAAACAAGAGACTCTATGGCCTCATTTGGTGCTTATGTCATCACATCCTTATGTTGATCCATATTTTCCAAACATTCTATGAGATTCTCATCAAGCCTCTCATGAACATATTCATCATATTCCTCTCCAAGGAATGATCCCTGCTCTGGTTCACAGAAGTGAAATTATTCTTCTATCATTTACCTCTGTCTAAACTCATCTCCTCTGAGTTTCTCTTCCTTCAACAAAGCACTCAATCTATGCCTTCTTTGCTTCTTCAAATTTTCCTCTGTCATGAAAAAAGAATTCATCATGTGCATCAATTTCTTCACAAACAAATGAACAATATGCCATTTGAATTTTTTCTTCACATTCTGACCTCATCTTTGGTATTCACCTTCACTTTCTTGTAATAGATCCATAATTGTGCTGAGTCTTTCCTTTAACTCAACAATATCTTTTTCAAATTCCTCTTGACTCATCTGCTTTTTTCCAATTTCTATGGCATTTTCTTTCCTTTGGTTGTGGCTTCTTCCTGAACCCCTGACATGACTATTAGTAATCATATTCATCTTCTCCTTTTGTGAGATTCTCTTTGCCCACTATGAGTTGCATCAAGCCTCCTCTCAGTAAAAATTATCTACACCTTTCCACTCAATGCCTCATCAAGATTTCCTCATGATCTTGACCTCTTGGTATCCTTCTAGTTCTGTCTCTTAGAACCTTCTAAGCTCCTCTTCTCCTCATCTTCAAAATTTGTAGGCTTATGTATTCCACTCACTTCCTCTTGAGAACTACATTGGTCCTCTTCTCTTTAAGAAATTGTCACGGCTTGTCCTGTTGTGAAGGTTCTTCTGCCACAAGATTTTCCTCTTTCAAAAGCTGCTTCTACACTCTTCTTATGTAAGGGATGCTACAAATTCATTTTCTCCTCTTGCTTCTACCTGCAAACTTAAATATATCTTCACCGGATTTAATTATAAAACATTAGACCATTACCTACAAGATCTACTCCAAGATCTTGTCTTCTCAACATCCATATTTGTTCCTTGGTTGGAATGGCCTCAATTCTGAAACAATTTCACTAAGGCAACTGTATATCCAATTCCTTTTTCTATCTATCTACAAAATCTGCTCCTTCAGTCTGAAACTGCTCCTCCCAAATAACTTCAATATTTCCCCTTCAATTTCATAGCATAATTGTGCTTTGATACCACTTGATGATGACCTACCAAGTCTGAATCCCACAGTAACAGAGTTTATAATTACTCTTTTGGTAGCTACAACACTTTAGTTGCTTAAATTTTCTTCAATCGGGCCCAAATCCTCCTCTAATAGATTCCTGAACTCTTTGTTACTCACTTGTCCACAATTTAAATTTGTGGATAGAGTGTTTATCTTAAGCGCTCTTCTTCATGGCGCTAACCTTCCTTTATAAACTCGAGCACTTGTTTTTTCTGGGTGCTAATATCCTCCTCCTCCACGCGATCAAGTGTCATAACCTTGTGTTAACTTGTAGTCCTTGGCTCCTTTAGACATTGGCGCCCAATCCTTTAACGCATGTGACTGACTCCTCATCCAAGAAATTATCACTTAGGTGGTTTACCACCTTCTATGAGTGGTATTTATTTTTAGTCTTACATGGGGTCACGTAGTGGTTTACAAATACACTATCAAGGGGAGTCGCAATTAGACACGAGTCCTTCTCCAAAACTACCTTGTGGGGGGTTACTCCCTTTTAGACTTCGAGTTGTTTACCCATGTGCAATTATCAAGGACCGTTGATTTCTCCTTTTGATGGATGGTTAGATCTTGACCTCCACGATATCATTTAGAGTTGGATCATTTTTTATCCTTCTTGTTATCAATAGTGGATCTTTTACTGTGTTTTTCCTTTTCCTCCAATCACTATCAACCATCAGTTCCTCGAACTAGATCTCTAAATTGAATCCAAGACATTAATATTTCTATAGTTACTGGGTATTGAGCGTATCAGGATTTTGGGAACGAGGAACACCTTACACTCCTAATAATATATCTCGGGCTAATTGGTCTATAGACTGGAACTTTGTGGTGGAACCATGATGTCGGGATATCGAGATGTTGGGGCACCAGGTACCACTTTACACTTGGTTTCACAATATGTTGGGTCGTTATGTTAACTCATGGATATATCTATGTCTCAGTATTTATGTCAATAATCTGAACCTCGATTGGATGGCCAAATCCTTTCTCAACCCCCATTTATCGAGATATCGACTCTCTCGACTCGATTTGATGACATAGATATCATGACAAAATTATGGTCACGACTTGATATTGGTTTGATCTGATGGTCCTTATTCCTCAACGCTTAAAAAGGGACCCAACCTCTATTCTTTCACAATATTTAGCCCTTCATTACTCTGTGCTCAAAGTAAAATTCAAATGCTTATTCACCCCCAATTACAAACCAGTTCAAACTACCAACTCAATCTCGATTTGTCTTAAGTTAGGCTCATCAATCCTTCTCACTCTAAATTGAGGTTCTAATCACAATTTAAAACCTGGAACCTACAACATAGCTCTGAAAGAGACTTCTAGAAGATGAAACCTAAAATATACACCATATATATCATTCAATGATACAAAGGAATACATAATCCATTCAATTATACAGGAATAAATAACACAAGGGTTATCTTCTATTAATTCCTTCACTATACATAAGATTACAGAAGGCCTTCTTACCTTTCTTAGCCTGATTTACATTCAGTTGGCCTATGTTTTGGCCTTGTTTCCATACTTGTCCTCTTCCACTCACACTCTTATTCTTCTTTTCTCTCCCTTCAGACCCATTAATTCCCTTAGGCTTACAATATTTAAAAACTAAAGGATTATGATACCAAAATTGGTTCAGATCCTTAAATCTCTCCATTAACAAATTCCTAGGATCCCTCAAATCCACAATATCCTCAAGATATATACAACTCACCTTAGGTTTGTTTATATCTCTACAAATACTTGAGATCTTCTTAACAAAGGCAGCTTCGTTAACGTATTAAACTCTCCAAACCAATTCATATTTTAGAATCATCAATATCATCCAACTAACTATATCCTATGAAATTCTTCTAGAATTCAATAAAACATAGGAATTTTACAATAATTTGAAGTTAGGGAACCCACTCCCTTAGCAAATTCAAGGACCACTAAGGTCTCCATTACTATGATTATCTCCCTGACTCTTATCTCTTATTGAATTTCGTTATACCTCTTCATGCTTGCAATATTAGCTTCCTCTTTAGCTCCTGAAATTCAAATCACATACATTTGTCTTCATGCTTGTGTCCTCTCCACATCACTTGATTTGTCTGCCCTACCTTCTAAATCTTTCTTTATTGTATAGAAAATGAAACAATTCATTATTTTTTTTCGACTCTTAGTTTTCCCAACAAGTATGGAAGCATACATTCAAGGAAATTATGGAAAGAGTCTCACTTCCCATATCATGGCATGAATTTTTTGTTAGATGGATTGGGATATATTAAGTTTATTTTCATAAAAAAAAATTGATCTTCAAATGTTTATGGATGGTGATTCCGACATGTTTTTGCTAGGAAATTTGGCTAGACCAAAACAAAGTGATTTTTCAGCGAAAATATATGCCACCAACTAAAACAACAACTTTGGCTTGCAAATTGGTAGTGAAAGCAATTTATATCAAATGGTTAAAAGGTATGTATTGGCTAGAGTTAGATCAAAAGGAGAGAATTTGGGTAAAAAACATTCTCAACTTTAGGCAAGTGGTTATTTCATCTCAATAACAACAAATCCCAAAAGAGGTAAAATGTAAAATTTGAATGGGTGAGGATCAATTCACTAAATGGAGATAGGATAAAAAGTGTTGCACATTATTCTTTGGTGGGGTCTCAAAAGGAAATATAGGGGTGGCAAGAGTGGGTGGGGGGTCATAATTGACCCTGGAGGAAATGAAAGAAATACCTTTTTCTAGGGCTTACGAAGAGAAATCAATAATCAAGTGGAAGCTTTGGCATTATATATGGGGTTAAGGTTAATAGATGCAATTAGGTACAAAAATATTGTGGTGATAGGAGAGTTAGAACTAATCATTAAATCCACCCAAAAATAGTTGTGGAAAGATCAAAGAAAATTTAATTGAAACATGTAGAGAATAGAAAGAGAAATGGAAAAATTCAATAGGATCGATTTCTACCATGTCTTGCGAATCCTGAATTGCAAAGAAGATGCATTGGGTAAAGAGGCATGCAACCAAGAACAAGGGATATTAAGGACAAATCAAGGTGCAAAAAAGGAGTTATTACCCTAGGATCGATTACTTTCATGATTAAAGGTTTTTATATAAATCTAATACCGAATGGGGGGTTCCCTCCCATCTTTCATAATTATTGGAATTTAATGGCAATTGAGGTTGCTAGTGTGCCAACATTATTGAAGGTCATTTACATTGTACATCTCCTCTCTCACACCTGGTTGGGAGTTACTCGGATATCCATTTGAAGTGTGGGTAGTTTGATATGTCATCCTTTCGACTCATCATTTCTAAAGGTGTGATTTATCAACTTGGTGTGCATGTCTATATTTCCATTTAATTTAATGGGTATATCATTGTATGTTATAAAGGATTTCAAAGAAAGGATTGTACTCGAACATACAGGGAAGGTGTTCATTGGTTTTCACAAGTTGGGTGTTGTTGGTTTGGTAGTTTGTTGTGAGTGTTCTTCTAGGGAGAAGGGGTTCCGTCTTGGCCTGGGTTTCATGCTCCTCAGACCTTAGTCTCTTGGATTTTTTATCCATGCAATTTAGGTAAGC
>CBVK0102130301.1:0-25395 GCA_900067695.1 Picea abies
ATATATATATATATATATATATATATATATATATATATATATATCGAAGAGTTTGTTACCTCATCCCAAAAATGGGGAAGTATATAAAACTGGGCTACATGGCCCACAATAATACAAAATGTGTCGATTGACTAAATAGATTGACATAATACAAAATGGGGGATACTTTCATCTATTCATCTCGATCATGCGTGTCGTGGTAGCATAACACTACCTGGGCCACTTCCCTGAGCAGTCAGAGGAAAGGGTGGGACACTCCCACTGTATGGCATTGAAGGTGTGGTGGAATCTCATCCATTTGCATTGGGGGCATGTTCATGGTCAATCCCTCTAGGTTTCTCTACACCTCACAGAGATCCTCAACATGATCTCCCCTCTCTTCCTCTGATGACTCCTTGTCACTACTCCTATGACAGGCTTGAACCCATCCTACTAGTCACTCTAGTCCCACATCTATGTTAACAAAAAATCTTGGTTAGTTATATTGCACCACAGAAAAGAAAACTTATTTGAAAACCAAAAAACATTATAAAATTACAAAATTCCACAAATAATTTTCAAGTATTACCAAGCGGTCACCATTGTTCTCTGGAGGGAGTGCAAGCTCCAAGTCATTGCAGAAGTCAGTCACCTCATAGAGGAAGTCCTCCACAGATACAATTTTTGGTCTTTGTCATCGCACCCAATCATTATCATAGTAGTTCTCCACCCTACCTCTAGTAACTCGTACCATGTGGTCTGTCCACCACAACATATTGGGATCACTCGACCATGTCTCAAGGATGATCACTTGCAACCACATGATTGGGATCCACTCCAAGAAGAACATTACCAAGATGGTCTCATACCTGAATTGTTTTTTATTCCTTGTCTTGCATCGATTCAACTGGAATTTCATGTTGACCATCAGTCTCGAGCACTAGTTGAAAACTATTGACTCTAAGCATGCTAGAGCATACTCAATGTTCCCTTTTGATGCCAAGTGTGGCATTGTTGATCCTCCCATGCAAGTAATTATAAAAATGATCGTCTCCAATGAAATATCTGTGACATCTGATATTGGGAGCTTGTCAATTGTCAAGTTATCCCCCACATGACAGTACTCCTCAATGTAATCCATAATGGACCTCTCTAATCTAGATGGACCTCCTAACAACACTATTAGGGCCTATTTTCAGGACACCCCCATAAGGACGTAGATTTCATCTACTTCGATACTATTGTTTCCTTTGACATTGAAACATTGTTGGCTTGGTTGCAAATCGTCAGCGTATCCAATAGACATGGTTGGGAGCGCATGTTCTGGAAACAAAATAAATTTAGCAGCCCATAGTTTCGTAAAGAACCAAACATTTTTCGATCACTCATTTCCATTAGGTCATCAGCCTCATGATCCCTTTCTTTCCACTCAATCATGTTGACAAGATATCCTGCAAAATGCCAACAATAAAACCCATTAGTTGAAATCAAGAAATTGTTGAGCATAGCCTCTAAATATGAGATTTTTCCCCACAATTGTGCTTGAACAGTGCATACTAGACCGATTGTTCATGGGACAGACCACTTCCATCCAACGACCAATCACTAATGATCCCTCTCTTCACCCGCACCCATGTAGGTCAAGTTAAATTGGTCTTTCTTAAGAAAAATTTAACCAAAGAAATACAATAAAAAACCATAAAATA
Organism: Picea abies; assembly: GCA_900067695.1. Taxonomy (NCBI): domain Eukaryota; kingdom Viridiplantae; phylum Streptophyta; class Pinopsida; order Pinales; family Pinaceae; genus Picea; species Picea abies. The sequence goes on from CBVK0102130301.1 coordinate 1,686, forward strand.
TGGAGGAAGGGATCAATAATTACCTAGAAATGATGATTTCAAATTTGGATGGACAAATCTCTTGTAAATAGCTCTGGAAGGCCTATCTTGGAGGAGGTTTTTCAACAAACTCTTATAGTTTCTCAATTGGTCAATGTGAAAATGAAGTTTTTCTTACCATGGTGATTTTTTTAACCCACTTGGGTGAATAAAAAAAACCTTTTCACACTCCAACACCAAGTAAGTGGTTTCAAGTTATTTCGTTTTTGGAGCATCATTGATTGTTTTTATGTGGTTTTTTATCCATGTTTGACCCGAGAATCTAGTTTTGACTCGTTGATAGGACTAAAGGGACATTATTTCACAAATATGCCAACATCCATTGAACTTGAGGTACGTGTCTCAAACTGGCATATAGGAATAGGGTTTTCCCTACGATATCATATTTCATTATTACGTCAAGTTGGGACATTAGCCACTCCATTATTGCACGTCATGACTTGCATTGTAGTGAACACCCTTCATGGTAACCCTAGTTAACACATGGATTTCCATTTGGTTCCCATGTTGTGATTACCTGTGGGCCCAAGATCCCTCTTGTAGACCCTCCATAACTCAGCATTGAGCTCCATTCTTCTCTCTTCATATTTTTTTTTGCCATATCCCGAGGGGCTTCCCGTCATTTTATGCTACTTTACAGTCACTTGTGCATTTGTTTCTCATGTCATGCTACTTGTTGTTGCACTGTTGTTTTCCTTTATCCCACTTACTTCCATTACAGTAACACTTTACCTCTCACCACTTGCATTATTTGGCCTTTGTCTCATGACCATTTACCCATGGAGAGAACCATTGCTAAGAGTGGACCTCACTTTCCCGTACTCGTCTGCATTCATTTTTCTTAGGTCAATTCCATGCGCTTCGAACATAGAAGCATGTAGTTCTTAGGTCAATTCCATGCGCTTCGAACATAGAAGCATGTAGTTAAGTCACTCATTCTCTCCAAAAAAAATAACTTATAAGTCATTTTCATGCTCGCTAAACCATGAAGAAGACACTATGATGAACTCACTTTTAACTCTTTTTCATGCTCCTTAAACCCTAAAAAAACACCTTCCCAGTAAAATTTTAACTCTTTTTCAGGCTCGTAAACACTAGATGAAAAAGACACTATCAAGCACGCGTTTATCTCTCTTTCTTGCTCATTAAACCATGAAGGAGACACTCAAGAAAGAAAAAGAGTGTTGTTTCTTTTTACCATTGATCTATATTTATAAAAGTGGCAATGTCAGTCATGTCACTCTTGAACATGGCACCTGACATGACACATGTTTGTGTCATTGTCTTATAATTGGGTTTTATCTTTCCTAGGAGCCATATACCTTTCATATGATTTATATATACTTCTTTGGATGGTTACTCTTCCAGTCATTATGGAGAGTGCTTCGATGCCTCATGCATTGTTGCACTATATCAATGGTGCTCTTGAGTCTTGTTGCAAAGTCATCATTATGTCGTGCTATATGTTCAAGAGAAGTTAAACCTAAGTCAACCATATGTTTTCATGTCGACCATCCCTGTGTCATTTGTACTTGGTGATTCTATCTCTTCACATCATCTTGTCATTTGTACTTGGTGATTCTATCTCTTCACATCATCTTTCAGTGTATGTTTCGCGTTGATTGATGGAAAATACATGAAGGCCCTCCTTAAACAGATCTCTTCCTATCAACTTTAGCACATTATCTAGGAGAGGGATATAGAAACCAACTAATACCTTAGATCTTGCAATCCTTACTGGTAGGCTTCCTCATAGTTGATAGTGGGTTCACATCATTAACCCTTAATTGATTTATTCTATGAGTGTTTGGCATCAGATCCTTTATTCACACTTGCTAGATTTTACTAGGTAAATTGGGGTCCATTTTCATCATTGGTGGGTCCCCTCGCGTCTGTTAATGAAATACCTCAATTACCAGTAATCAGACAGTTTATGCGATGCTCGAAATAAACTCATATATTTTCATGTTGTAGAACCATACCATTGGGGTTTGGGATGAATACCTTGTGTTTGGGGCCACCTAACTCATTCATGATATCTCTCCTGAGCTACGATGGATTATATCACTACTGTATGAGTACTTTGAAGATTACGGGGGCACTTTCAATTGGTGCTCGATGTCTTCCTGATATATATTGTGACATATATACACATTGTGTTTTCTCGTGTCTATGATCTATTTGTTGACATAGATCCATCGTGTACTTTTTTGTGGCCATGGTCTTGCATTTCACTTCATGGATCCACACGTGTACTTTTTTGTGGCCATGGTCTTGCATTTCACTTCATGGATCCACAGTTTATTATGTTGGAATCCATGCTTTGTCTCCCTTGTAAGCATGGGTATTCCTACTTGATGTCTGATTGTGGGTAGTCCTTGGATTCCTAACCTTTTTGGTCCCTCCTCACGTTGCCTCATGTTGGTGATCATTATCGTAATGTGTTTCATCCATTTGTTCCTCTTCTAACCTGACACATTAGGGGGCATCTGTTATAGCCTTATTTTCCACTCTAGGGTCTCATGAAGCATACATTGATGATGTTATGATAAGACACACTATTTTTCCTTGGTTTCATTTTTTAAGGTTGGTCGCTATTGAACTCACTAATAGGGCGCAATCGGGTGGAGGTGGCTAGGAGAGGATTCTAGATCTCTAAAACTTAGTCAACAATCGATTGCTTCTGCATTACTGCTAGCCCACGAATGCCTCTATAGCTTTCTGGAATTGGTGAATTGTGATAAGATCAACACTAGGTGAGTTGGTTATCTTGTGGCAGGAGCTTGGGAACTCTCATTCTATTCGAGTTGACTAAGTTTTAGAGATCTAGAATCCTCTCCTAGCCACCTCCACCAATTTATATAAGGAAGGTGTTTCCATGGGTAAGAGGAGAAGGAATCATTCACATGTACATGTTGTTGGATTTTCAAAGGAGCTTCTTCATAGAATTCATCCTTTAGATCAATTTTTCCTTGCTTGAGTGAGGGTTAAGGAGGAGCAAGACCAAGGAACATAAGGAGGAATGCACCATTCATTCAAGGTAAAATAACATTGATGTACTTCTCCATTCATTTGTATATAGATATATGGTTTCCCCTTGTTCATATCGTTGCATTTAATTGTAGAAGATGGATATGATCTTACCTTGGATTGATCGGATTAGATACGAATTAGATTTATGATTTTCCTAACTCTAGAAGGACAGTAGATTGATAATTGTTTGGTTCCTTGTGTGTAGGAAGCAAATCGCAGGATTTGCATCAATCAAGACATACGAGGACAACCATCGATTGAAAAGGCATGTTAATCTTCCTTCTTGGTTAAAAGGAAACGAATCTATTTAGATCTAGGGAAAATTATATAGAAGTCTAGCCCCACTGTCTGTCTTGGATAGAGGGTGGATCCAAGGGAGGTCTTTCTTATCTGTAGGTGAGATTTATCCACAATAGTTAGTCTATGGAAATACCATTGGACTGTGGAAGGTGGAGATGGAGAAAACAAACCTACACTAGTTGATGGAGTTTTAGGCCTCCACACCATGCAAAATGGGCAAGGTCTCCCTTAATGAACATTTTTTGGTTAGTTTAACACATTCTCAAGATTTTATTAGTTGTTTCCTTAAACATAGTGTTGGATGAGGAGTTAGTGGGTGCTATGAACATTACATAAGTTGGACAAAACCTCGAGTCCATGAGGTCCCTTGTTTTGATATGTTTCCTACTGTTTAGTTGGTTATTTATAAGCTAAGAAACCTAAGGAGCTTGAGCAGGAAAATGACGGATGGGGGGGCAATCTTGGATGATTTAGAGCATCTAGAAAATGAATGGGGGTTAACTCCCAAGGACAAAGGCCTTTTGTCAATGCCAACACTATCCCAACAATTGCTTAATATGATAATCTATTTCAATTGATTAGTGAATTTATTTTGATTTATGATCTCTATAATGTTATCTTGTGTAGATCAATTTATGGTATATTTGCTATGTGATCTTACATGGCTTTATCTTTTCTTTGATAATAATACTAGATATTAGATATATATATAATGACTCATTTTTACTTGTTCATATGACTCTTTTTTTAATATAATGCATGTAATCTTATTACATGTATTAATAGAATTTTAAGAATTTTATTTAAAACAAATATGATTTCAATGATCCAATAAATATGGTACATGCACATAACATACATACATTAGTTTGAATTAGAATTTGAATTTATTATGTAAGTTTACATGGTTTAACTTTTTATTTGATAATAATACTATATGTAAATTATATGTTTGTATAACTAATGAGTCTAATGGTTAAAAACAAGTGTTTCCTCCTTAAAAATTATAGGTATGTGGCTTAAAGATGATCTTAAAAATATATTATTATTATTATTTTAATATATTTTAAATTTTAATTTTATAATAATAAAATAATGTTTTAATTATAAAAAAAATTGATACAATCATAATAATTTTTAATACATTCATTTCATAATAGTTAGCTAAAACACTTTTTACTAATTAAAAAGAACATTCTTCATTAAATCAATCATTTTTCTATTTTTTCTTCATATCAAATACTTTAAAACTATTTTAAAATTTTGACCCAAACAATTATTTGTATATTTTTTTAACTAGACTTACAAAATAATAACTTCAATCCCTTTCTTGAACATTGTGATATTTCCAACCACTTAATTGTTCATACTTAACAAAAGTTATCTTCAATTTCAATAGGCACACTTGCTTTTGTTATCACCCTACATTATTTTAAAAAAAATAGTGTTTTTTTTCAGAAAAGAAATATATTTTCTTATAACTTATTTATAATAACATGAACGTAATTTATGTAATCTATTTACAATTATATAATAAAGATTTTTAGTTTATTCTATTTTTATAATAATTATAAAAAAAATTCTCTTTTCATTACTATATCCATTTCATAATAGTGGTTAAAACATTTTTTTCCATATTTTCAAATTAGAAAATTATTTTCAATTAACTATTTATTTTATATAAAAATAATTATTATTTTAAGTTTTTCACAAACTTTATTTACTTATCAACATTTTCTTTTAACTTAAAAAATTAAAAACTTCAACTTACTAAAATAATCACAATGTTTTTCTGTCTTATGATCAACATTCAAACAACCACATTATAGAAGTGCACTACTCAAACAATCACATGATAAAGTTGCATTACTCTATTCAATTTGTTGAAAAAATTGAAAAAATGTTGCAACCAAGAGATACATTAATCTATCAAATTAACATCACTTATTTATCCTATCCAATAAAGTTTTTCATGAATATTATTTATTTATCAACCTTTTCCTTTAAGTAAAAATTTCAATCTCCATCTTTAACTTCGTAATATTTTGAATATACTGATGGATCATATTTATAAAAATAACTACATTAAACATATTTAATGAAATAACAGTTTTTCTTTATCTTCTAATAATCGGCAATCAAGGTTGGAATTTCAAAATGACTAATAAATTAACTAGAACAATTTACTCATCAAACTCCATCACTACCAACAACATACAAACAACCACAGGATAAAGCTGCATTCCTCTATCCAATTGGTTGAAAAAGTGTTACAATGAATGAAACCAGATCTACATGATAAAGCAGCATTCCTCTATCCAATTGGTTGAAAAAAATGAAACCAGATCCACATGATAAAGCTGCATTCCTCTTTCCAATTGGTTGAAAAAGTGCTACAATGAATGCTACCACAGAGCTGCATTACTCTATCCAATGAACCACTATGCACAACACGCAGCCTAGTCCAACTAAATTCAATTAGTTGTTGTATCCACTTTTGAAATTGAAAAGGAGGCCTGCAGTGAGCAGCTTGAGTACACACAAAGTGACAAAAGGATGGCCAAAAAAATTTAATATTAGTTGTACCCTGGTCGGATTTGATGTGTTATTCTTTCACTGTATCGCATGTTGCCAACGACATACACTTTCAATCGCTCTCACTGTCGCCTTTATGTTTTACTCGATGACGTTTAGTGGAAGAAACCCTGCAGCCTCCAACCACTACGAAAAAACGCCATTAATTTCGCTTTTTGGCGTTTGATTGATTGATGGGATTGGAAATGTAAAGAAGAACATGTACATCTTTACCACCCACTTTACTTTTGAGTTTCCCAAAACGATGGAGCTACCGGTTGTCCTCTGCCCTAAAATACTGTGTTATATCTACCTATCAACGGCCCCAATCAACTACCAACTGCCTTCCTCATTACTACAAATGTTAACTGAAAAAATTATCCCACCAACCAGGCGGATCTCGCCGCAAAAATTATCTCACCAACCTGGCGGATCTCGTGGCCATGGGAGGTGCTGGCAAGGAATTTATGATTCCCGGGCATTGTGCATCAAATCTTGGTGCCTAATAATCAGTCTATTAGGTCGTATTCAATGATGAAGTAGGTGGTATATATATAACCAGATAATATCATTTTTAGGTTGAAAATTTATTGGAAATGGGTATAATTAATGGTTTTTTAATTTAAAATCTTAATTTGGTGGTTAACAATTGTTAACAATCGAAGATGCAAGCATATTTTTAGTCGTCCTCCTAAATCAATGAATGTGATTTATTGTTCATAACTTCCTTGCATTTATGAATGCATCCATTAACCTGATTTATTGTTCATAACTTCCTTGCATTTATGAATGCATCCATTAACCTGTTTACTTTTTCACATTTACCTAATCATATTAAAATTACTGTACGGTCATATAATTGCCAAGTTTAAATGATTAACATAGATTAATATCTGTGCAAGCCAAATTTGAATGATTAACCTGCACTATGGATTTTAGTGGATTTTCAGCAATAAACTTTTCGACCTTCACCAACAACCAGTTAACAGATGTGCTAATGATATATACACTTGGATATATACTACTTGTTTCAACATTAAATACTGTTATTATATGTTAATCATGTAATTTAAACACTTGGATATATACTACTTATTTCAACATTGAATACTCTTATCATATGTTAATCATTTTGGTAGCAAGCTGTATGTTATTATATAATTATCTTGATATATATATTTGTATATATACTACCTGTTTCAACATTGAATGCTGCTTAGCAAGCTGTATGATATCATATGTTAATGTGAGATAGGTAAATTACTTATGCAGAGTATAATTGTTTATTGTTTCGTTAATATGCTAAGTTCACTGTGCTCCATTCAAGTGATTGGTTGTTAGCAGTTTGATTAGGTTGTTAGCAGTTTGATTGGGTGATATAATTACGCATGTATATTGAGTATAATTGTTTATTGTTTCGTTAATATGCTAAGTTCACTGTGCTCCTTCATTCAAGTGATTGGTTGTTAGCAGTTTGATTAGGTTGTTAGAAATTTGATTAGGTGATATAATTACGCATGTATATTGTATAATTGCATGGTGTATTAGTATGCTGCTAAGATCTCTCTGCCACCACCAAATATATCTTCCTCAGCTTCAATCAGGCTGGTAGGAGGGACCTCCTGTGTGCTAGTGAAAACAACAATCCATAGGCATGGGTCAGGCTGAATTTGTAATTTCATCGTACAGAAATGTAAATCTCGTTTATTTAGAAATACGATTTGGAAGTTTATGGAGTTAAAAACATCAATATTACAATTATAGCAATGTTCAGATTTCATTTTTTTATTTGCCAAATTCCAAAACAAACGACTCCTGTCGATTTCCACCAACTTTCAGTCAATCTCACGTGGATGACTGAACGTAAATAACAATATAAATACCTGAGTGACTGACCAAACGAGTCTGGGTTTTTACTTTTCCAAGACACCCATTCCTGACCGAATGGAATGTAGTGTAATGGAGATGAATATGTCTGACAGATCCACATGCCTTTCTATGTCAACATTTCATCCATATCTGGCAGCTACCAGCTACCTCCTACCAACTACCTGTGCTTCCCAGTGCCACCCATCGATTTCCACCAACTTTAGGTCAGTCACTCACGAGAGTGAACGTGATCACAAGATCAATGGTATTTAAAACTCGTTGTCATCCTTCAAATCCTTTGGAATTCCAATGCCATTTCGATGTCCTGATACTTGTTGTCAGTGCCCCTGATTTGATTCATTGGGCAATGGGGGTGATCGAGTCATAACGATATGGTAGGTTGTTTACTACGTTTTGTTTACAAAGCTTATTAAATGAATTGGTTTGTTATGTGGCAGTGCCTATACATCTTGCAACTTAATATTTAATGTTGGGACATATACATTATAATATATTATATACAATAAGATTTTATGATGTAATTATCTCAAACTATCACATCAAATGTTATGTTGCAAGGTGCTTAAAACTTGTCTTGTTTTCTAGGTTTGTGGTGCATTATTCTAGATAGGTATTGAATGGTATTATTGTAATGCCCAAGGTAGTATATAGCAATGAGTTAGCATTGACTTTTATATTAGTTTTGTGTTTTCGAATGACTAAGGAAATGTCTAAATATTATTTATATAAGTCGTGCAGACACTAACAAGTAAAGTTTTCAGAGACAGTACATGCAGCCTGTTGCCCTTGTTCATATTAAATGTTATGCTGCAGGGTGCTTAAAACTTGCCTTGTTTTCAAGTTTGCTATGCATTAGTTTAGATAAGTATTGAATGGTATTATTCACATTAAATGTTATGTTGCAGGGTGCTGAAAACTTGCCTTTTTTTCTAGGCTTGTGGTGCATTAATCTAGGTAGATATTGAATGGTATTATTCACATTAAATGTGATGTTGTAGACTACTTAAAACTTGTCTTCTTTTCAGGAGAGTTCTTTATTTTATTGATAAATTGTTATATGTTTTTTATTTTTATTTTTTATAATTGTATATTTAAAAATAAACTACTTTACTATTTAAATTTATTATTATAAAATAAATTATTTTATTAACATTTATTTAAATAATTTAATTTATAAAAAATATTGGAAAAAAATCTATTGAAAAAGGTTATACACTTTCCCTTAAACATACACAAATGTACATCTACAAATATTCGAATTTAAATAATTTTACAATGACTCTTCGAGACCTTAAAATTACAAGGAAATATATTAATACATTGGCATCCTTTTAATTATTAAAAAAATTGAAAAAACAAAATTAACCTATTAAAAAAACATTTTAATTTATTAAAAATAGAAGATGTTGTATGTAAAATGGACAAGCAAATTTATAATATACAATAGATTAACAATTCAATAATATTTAACCATAACATTTTTTTTTGGTTTAATTTAAATAATACTTATAATTTTATAAAAAAATATTTAATATTTTTTTTATAATTATATATTTAATTTTTTTTTAAACAAAATTATAATTAATATATTTGAGTTTAACATTAAGTTTTATTCTAAAATAAATGTTTAATATTTTTTTTAATTATATATTTAAACAAAATTATAATTAATATATTTAAGTTTAACATTAAGTTTTATTCTAAAATAAATGTTTTTTTTTTTTTATCGTCTACCTTATTAGAGTTGAAAATTTTATAAAAAAATTCTTCCTAATGTGTTTTAGGTCTTATTTTTGTGATATTGATTTTTTTTATGGAAGCTCTCAACAATAGGGTGATAGTTTTGGTCTTCTAACTTAGGGTGAATGACCTTTTTGTACTAAACCAAGTTTCCTTATTCTCAATCTCAATGTAGCCTCATAGTTTTTCATTAAAATTAGTTACAACAAAACTATTAATGTTATTGATATTATGAAGGGCATCCTCTACTACTGTCAACCAATGTTGTAGCTAAGGGGTAGCATCTCAAGTCCACCCTCTCTTTAGCCTTGAGTGATTTTTATTAGAGTTTCAAGTTGCCCAACACAATCCAAACAGATTGGCTGACTGTTGTAGGAATGGAATGGGAAAATAAATGTGGGCTTGCTACTACATGTGAGACACACAACACACAATTTGGGGGGTAGTGTTAGAATTCCCAATTAATTCAAAGGAATACAATTCCTATTGCATGGGAACGCATTACCAAAGAGTGGTGACGTGTTTGTTGAAGAAAAACAATTAACTATTCTAGTGACATGCATTGGAAATAATGTGAAACCAACAAAACATCAAGCAAATTATGAAAGAGAACACCAAACAACCCATAAACTAATTACTAGTGATGTAGCTAATATAGTCACCATAGTGTATCAACTCAATTCCATTCCAACAATTCATTACCATAAGTAGAATATAAAGAAAAAAACATCCATTGTGCAAACTATGTTCAATCACACACCAAGACATAGAGTTTACCATGAAAATCCAAATGGGAAAACCAACATTCAATGGTGTTATAACATCATTTTACACCTTATATGGATTGATTCCCTATTGGCCTGATCCAAGTACTCTTTCCCTACTTGCAGACTCAATTCCCCTTTATTCCTCCTCAAAAATCATTAAAAACCCCAATTTTTTAAGATGTATGTGCCCTATCAGTGATGTGACACACATACATACCCTTGTTGTCCTTTATCATCTCACGTATGCATTTATTTGGCTCAAAAAAATATAATTTTGCTAAATTTTGGGTGGAGTTTATTGGTTTATCTAGTCCATGAAACCCTATTTCCCATGGATAACTAGTCTAACCACTTACTTGGAGTATAAAAAGGATCAAAGGAGTAGAGGCGAGATCATCATGCCATTTAGCACCATTATGTTGGTCATTTATTGCCTACTCTGCAAGCCCCTTATTCCATGTCTGTGAACTATCCCCTTCAGATCCATAAACCCTTGTTTTTGGTAGTCTTTGTTCCCTTTATCTTGTTAGAAAGAGAACACTTCTCTTTCTCAGACATGTTTGAGTGAATAAGTTGGAGGTTGACTTGATCTTCATTGGCCTAGGTGGAGAGATCTAGATGCCAATTCTGGATCAGTGTCACATCGATTACGGGTTGTAGCATTCATTAGCTTTGTTGTTAAACCAATAAAGAACCATCTTTCTCGTCAAACTTTGTGTTTTAGTTTATAATCATTACATTTGGGAATTTAATTATCTAGAACACTAATGGACTTGATTTCAATTAGAAAATTTGAAAGTTAGTTATTTTGTAACTACCTAGCTTGCAGTTGTCTTTCTCCTTGTGTGCAGGTGGTTGGAGAAAGTGTTGGAGTGTAACGTTGGAGAAAACATTTCAAGCAAAGGATCTACATCAAACGATTGGATCCATGTTTGTGTCCTTCCTTCTTTTCAAAAGCTAGTTAGTTAGTTACATTTTCCTTGACTGTCTTTTTAAGATTGAGTTAGGTATTTAGGTAATTTTCTTTGTTGTGGTTGTAACCCAAAACCATAGGAGTACATTCTCTGCCAATGGAAATGGAGACTCCACTAGGGAGGTATCCTCTTGGGTTAGTTTAGAGTGCTTGTCTTTGTTTTATTCATTTTTATTGATTTCTTTATGTTCTTACCATTGGGATTCAATCTTTTAGAAACTTGGCCTTTATTCTTAGTCCTTGAATCCAGTATTTTTCAAGCCTTTCTTGAAATTATGGGTGGTATATGCTTTGTTCTTAAACAAAAGTATACATATGTATCCTATATAAGGGAAGAGCACATACATACGTACCTTTCCTTGAGTACATGCGTGTATATGTCCTATAAAGGGGTTTTTCTTACCTTTTTGCTTAATTGAGGTCATGTTTTGGTATCTAGGGGTTCTCTTGGACTCTCTTAGCTTCTGTCAGTGTTCTAGCAGTCTCAAAAAGTGGTCTTTGTTTGTAAAACTAAAAGAAAAATAGAATTGTCTAATGCTTTTATGGTTTTATCCCTTTTCTGGATTTTCTTGTGGTGAGAAGAGTTCTTTTAAGACCTTTTATTTTTAGATTGCTCTTACACTCTGTTTTATAGTTTGAAGGTTTTGGTTTATGATTTTTACTATCTTTCTCCCTTGCATTTTCATCTTTAAAGAAAAAATAAAAAGTTGCATTTGTTTTTTCAATTTTGCTTTTTCTTTGTTTACAATAAATTGAATAAGAAGATTTTTTCTTTTAGATCAAGTTTCCCTCAATTTCTTATCACCTTAGAGTTGAAAAGGAAAAATAATAGTTCTTAGTTGTATCATACTTTTCTTCATCTTGCATTCACATAAAAACTAGTGGCATTTGTAGACATCTAGGGTTTCTTGTTTTCCGTCAATAGTAGTTTTTAGTTTTGGAAAAGAAAGCTAAAAGTTGTGTATCTTTCAAAAGGTTGCATTGCACGTTTCCTTGAAAAATAAAAGTTGCATTGCATATGTGAAAAGGAAAAGAATCACTTTCAAATTTGAAAATCTTGCATTAAAGTATTTATAAATGCTCATTTTCATTTTAAGGATAAACTTTGTTCTATAAAGAAAACAATGTTCTTATGGTGTTTTCCTTTTGCAAGTTTCATAAAACACCATTACTTGCATGATCATTCCTATTGCGTAACAACAACCCGTAAAATGAATGCTAAATTTAAAATTTACTATATTGTTGTCTCTAGGGTTCATTATCTAGTCTAGGCTAAGGCCTTGGAATAGGTTACTCTCCAAGGATACTTAAGTAAACATAGGAGATTGAATTAGGGAGTATTAAAATCCAATTGTCGTATAGGTGTGGTTGGGAAAGTGCTCTAAAATAGGAGCTAAACATGAGGTCGGTTGAGGGTGAATGGCGGGGATTACCCCTCCAATACTTATTTGAACATCCATGGATTGTTGTGTATACAAGGGTTCCTTGAGTACCACCTGCCCCCTTGTGGTGTCGGTGATTTTGGAGCTTCAGGCTTAGTTACCCTGCCCATATCTACAATCCCAACTTTCAGTTGTACCCCTGGACACCGACTGTGAATTGGTATCTATAGTTTTGATTCCTAGGTATCATAAAGGTGATTGTGGGGGGCTTCTCATGATACTTGAGGTAGATGTTCCATCACAATTTCAGTACCCATGGAGGGTGCCCCATGTTCATGAGGGTTACTTGCACGAGGTAGGGCGTTTATGTGGAGTCAGACTAACTGCTTCTCACTCCTTTGTTCATCGATCTTGGGACTCAATCAACCCATGCCTATTTCTGGAAGGTCTTTTTCCTCTTTTTGTTTGTGTTGTTTCCTTTAGGAATTTTAGTGGTGTGCTCTTTATTCGTATTTATCTTTATGGGTGTCTTTCTATAGCTAATTTGAATAATTTATCTAAGGTGGTAGAACAATTGCTTTGTCCATCTCGAAGGATTCAAGGTCATTCACCAGAAAGGGTGGAGCCTCCACCGCCTCCTCAAAGGCGTCAATTGGACATAACTAGTTTTTTTGAGCCAGTAGGTTCTTCTAAGTTAGTCGAGTCAAATATTTTGGATCAAAAAATTTATGCCCTAGAAGTTAAAAGGGTTGTGAATCTTGAAGCCAAACAAATTTGTAAGTCATTCAACCCTCCTCTTACTATACCTGATGATCTAATTCTCATGCAAATTCTGACTTCTTCATAGCAAAATTACATTGTTATATTTCCTCTTCTTTGATTCGTCATGGACTGCATCGATGATGTGTCGAGGTCTTGGGGTCCTCATACCCCCACTTTAGCTATAGTTTTTTGGGGGGAGTCTTTCCTCCTCACTCAACTACCCAAAAAAAAAACGCAACTCAAGTTACGATGACTACTTCAGTTGGTAGCTCTACATCATTGATTATTGGGCCCAATCATCCCATGAGTGCGACATCGTCGTCACTATTTGTCTCTAATTATTTTTCATTTGGTATGTTGACTATGGGCATGCCTGAGGTCTTGGCTAGTTCTAACCTAATATTTTCTAACCCTAGTGGTGGTGCAGGGATTTCTTCAACTCCTTTACTAGGTGTCCCATGGGGCGGGGGGCATATTGCTTCGCCATTTCCTTTGCTTGAAAGTGGATATTTTCCTTCTTTAGGGTCTATTTTTGGGCCAAATCCTTTTTTTGGGTGGGGTGGTCAAATGAGTAGAGGATTCCAATCCTCCAACATGTTTGTAGGTTCAAACTTGTTTACATTGTTTGGTTCTTTTGGGAGTAATTCCTTTCCATCATTTGGGGTGTCGATGGGGGAAACCCTTTCCATGTTCTAGGGAATCCCATGCAAGGGAATTTCTCTTCGTAGGGGATTCCAATAGGGGGAAACCCCTTCCAGTCATATCGAAATCTGGTAAGCGAAGGTTTTCCTCCTTATGATCAGGGATATCCTTGAAACCTAGTCTTAGTTACAACCTACATTATTTTTTTTTGGGTTCCAACCAACATGGGGATTCCAACCCCTATAGTTGGAATTCGATGTCAAAACCTAGGATTCCCTTTCTAGAAACTTTGAATTTTCCATACTTATCGAAATTGATGAACCATTTGGTCTGTCACAATCCCAACTGGCCCCTGGTCCCAACAAAACTACCTCCAGATAGTCTAAAGTTTGAAGGAAAATATGGCGAGGATTTGGGTGATCACATGACAACATTTCATTTATGGTGCTCTTTGAACTCGTTAAATGATGATTCCATTCGATTGTGATTATTTCAACACACTCTCATGGGAATTTCCTTGAAATGGTATATTGAGTTATATATATAATCCTTTCACAATTTCCATGATCTTGCAATAGTCTTTCTCAACCAATTCCATCTTTTGTTCCAGTATGATATCGACGTGGATTTATTAGCTATGATTAGGCAAGACAAAGAAACCCATATCTATGATCACATTTAGGAGTGGAAGAGATGGAAGAGAATGATTAAGGATATGATTCCTCTAGAGTTCCTCTTGGAGTAGTTTTTGAAGTCCTTATTGTTATATATCTCCAAATACATATCTACTTTGGGGGTGACTACCGAAGAAATATCCATATTCAGGGCCCAACAACTAGATTTAATTTACTCTCAGTCTGGGATCTTGTACAAAAAATTTCCCGATGTGTCGAGGTCAAGTAATGATCCTTAGAATCCTAAGTATGGACCACATGTTGATGGAATTGTTGGTTCTATTAGTAAAATTGTTACAAATATGGTCTATAACTAGATGAAGCAGATCAAAATTCATCAAATTGCGGTTGGTCTAGCTCATGCTCCGACCGCTCTCACCCTCTAGTCATTGGATGTACATGTTGTGTAAAACAAAATACAAAGGGTCCCCCAAAACCCAGAGGAAACAAGAATAATAATAAGGGTAAGAAAGGAGGGGGAACAATAACAATGTTAAACCCAATAATAACGTTGGTGGGGCGAAGAAGGATAAGAAAAAAGTTAAATTTTATTGCAAAATATGCAAAGAGGATCATCTCACGCATCATTTCCCCAATATGGAAGAAAACCAATGGTTGTTATCACAAAAACATTCTACTATGTTGAGAAATATGTTCCCTCAGGGTCAACATATGGAAACGAGATATTTCGATAATTCAGAAAATGTGCAACGGGGGATCCAAGGTGCACCTTGGCGAGATGTAACTTCATCGTTTATCCATATGGTGGGATCGAACATTTATGTGTCAACCAGGGCCCATGATTACAATAACCCTAAGTCGAAATCAAAAGGAAAAGAGTCTCATGAGCCACAAAGTTCTCTTCATATAGAGAAGTGTATGGGGGTCACAATGTCGCACATACTAAAAGATGTGTACAAAAACTCATCACACAATCCAAATGCTAGAGTCACTTTGAACTATTCAATTGTTGAGGATTTGGCTCAAATGTTGTATGTGATTGTCAACCTTAGAGGTTCTCTAGATTTTCCCTTCACAATAGAGAACATTGTTTTTTGCTATCAAGGATATGGATTCTTCTAGCTCGTAAGTTATCAAATTTGACACCATTGATGTCAAGCCTCGCCTTCTCTATCATTTTTCCTTCCAAATTCAGGTCATTTATTCCATGAAAACTATTGGGAGGACATTCATTGATGAAGGTTCTTCAATGTGTATTATGTCTCTATCTTGTTGGTGAGTCATTGGTTCCCTTGAGCTTGCTTCGTCTCCTACCTTTCTTACAACATTTGATGGACAATATTTTCGACCACATGGGATTATTTCCTCCTTTCCTGTCTGGTTAGGAGGTAAAATTGTTACTATGAAAGTAGAAGTGGTGAATGCTCCACTCGACTACAACCTCTTGTTAGGACATAATTGGACCTATGTAATCAGGGGCAGTAGTATCCTCAATTTTTTGAGTATTCTTTTTCCCTCGTGAAGGGAATATCATGACTATCGATCAAAATTCATTTACTTGTAATGATTCAATTGCATCCAGGTGATCTACTATCATGTTATTTGGTAATTCCAAGATGGACACTCACAGTATGGGTACTGGGTTGTATCCTTTGTTGATGGGAACATTTAACTTCGTGAAATCCATCTCTTATGTTAACTCTATTCCACTGTGTTCTGATCAACCAATAATATCGGTTCCTACATCCCAAGTGTGATAGTTTCATACATCATATTTTGAGGGCCTATGGATTCTATCTTCTCCATCATATTTGGTGGAAGGGATTGAGAATGTTGGGATGGCTATGTCATTGTATGCAACAAAGATAGATTATCAAGCAATTCAATGTTCTTTAATAGATAATGATCCAAATCCTTCTTGGATAGAAGATTCATATTTTTTATTGAGCTTGTTTGGGATGTGAACTCTTCTAACTCTCTTGATTGTCTAGATATAGTACTTCCTTTCAATGAGGCTATTATCAAGGAGATGAATATGATAGAACGACCTTGGGAGGACTTGAACCACATGTAATACTTCATCCTCGATCTTGATAGGATTGAGAGCAAAGAGTTTCGATTGACCTTGATTCGAGATAAAAATCAGCCCATGAATCCCTTGATGACACATAGAGTGTATGTTGAGGGAAACATGGAAAATATATCAAAAATAATCTTGATCAACATCTTTCTTAACCCCGATGTCATTGAAAACATGTTCATAGGGGTGGAATTTTCTTTGGATGAGGTATGCATTTACATTAATCTCTTTAAATATTTTTGCAACATATTTTCTTGGAAATATGAGGAACTTCCAGGCATAGATACCCGAATTTTTGAACATGATGTTAAAATGTATGAACACGCAAATTCTGTTCAACAAAATATTCGACCCATGAATCCTAAGAATGCAACAATAATAAATGTTGAAGTGGAAAAGCTTCTCAAAGATGGATTTATCTACCCAGTTCCCTTGACTGAATGGGTATCTAATCCTATTATGATTAACAAGAATCAAGGAACAATCTGAGTCTACATAGACTTTAGAGATCTAAACAAGGCTTGTTCAAAAGACAATTTCCCAATATTGTTTATAGATCAAATTCTTTATCTGTGATAGGAGTGAGATACTCTATGGTCTAGAATGGATAATTATATTATTTTTCATCTATAGTGATTCTTTATGGGTAAAACAAATTGGAGGAATCAACTTGTAGATCCATTTTAGAAGTTGGTCCAAATTTGGAAATTTGGGTCCAAAAAATCATTTGAAATCTTTCATATCCTTTTTGAGGCATCAAATGAAAATTTTGTATGGTCCAAAACTTATTATGGGGTCATCATCTATATTATACACACCAAGACCTTTCCAATGGTGCACGAATCTCCTAAATCAGAGTTCGTATGTGAAAGTTATTCCTCTCGCAAGTTGACCAACCCTATTGATCACCATGGTGCGAGTGGATGCCACATTAGGTGTTGGAACACATATATTTTTCAATACGTTAGACTTGGATAAGTTTCATTCTTGTTTAAATAAGAACAAATGCACACCTGCATATCAGTGTTGATGAAATCTTTTGTTGAATCCAACGATCTGAAATCCTTAAAAGTTATGGAGCCGCCCACTCGTTAAAATGTCAAATCACTAAAGGCTACTTTTCAAATTTCAGGTTTTAGGGTTTCGCGATACTAACAGTCCAACATGTAAGAACCCCAAAATCCCGATATACGAAATTGTGAAATTATCTTAATATTTAAAACTATGTTAATTAAAGGATTAAAAGAAATTAAGGTTAATTAATTATATCGCGACTTCGCGTTTCGGGGATCCTGCCTTGAGCGACTACCAAAAGTCCCGATATGCGAAATCGCGAAACTCTTGAAGTTAATCGCGTTTATTTAAAAAAGTTAAACATAATTAATGTTAATTAATCAATCGCGACTGCACGTTTCAGAGATCATAACTTGAATCAATATGGGATAACCCGAGGTCCAAAAACTCGAAATGGATTTTAAGGTTAAACACGATTAATTAACAGGATAAACCTGATTTATTAACACATTAAGCAATCTTATCTCCTGTTAAGTTTACGTTGATTTGAAATGCAAGTAAATTCAAATTTTCTCTATGCTTTTCCCGGATCACGAAATATCAACCATTAATGGCATTAATAGCTTATTTAGGGAAATGATTTCAAATAAGATCTTGCTTTATCGCCCAAATATTTTTACTAAAGGAATTAAACACATTGTTAGTGAAGGTATACACAGACTGATATGCTTAAGTCAAAGAAGATTTCTTTCATTTTTGAATTACATTCTCGTTTTCACAGAGATGGCTTAGCGAAATAATCAATCTTCTACATTCTCATTCTTTATAACAGATAATAGAGTTCGAAGGCTTGATACCATGGCTCCACGAAAAGCACCTAAAGCTACTGGTGAAATTTTGAGCCAGAATGCAGATGTTCTCTCTGACACCTCACCCAGAAGCATAGACAACGTCAAATCCTGGACACAAGTATTCAATATCTTACAATATGAATTGGTAAATTGCACGGATGATTCAAGTGACAACGAGAAGGAGAACATATCTACCAAATACAAAATTGTTGCTCAGTCAGAGCTACAGAAGATAGTGACAAGGCATAAGCTCTTGCTCTATAATGATATGATTAGTTGGGCGCTCGACCATGTAGATCTCCCAACCATAACTATTTTCAATTCACAAAAGGTCGCAATTGGGTCTTTCAGACCAGAACATCTACAGGTGATGTACAAATTGTCTCTGGTATCTAATTTCGTTTACAATGCAAAATTCCTACAAGAATTCAACAAGAAGGAATGCGACCAATACGAAAAAAACCTTTCTGATTTAATTAAAGACTGGTATTCTCGCCCCGAGAAGTTCAGAGTCGATTCCCATGGTATATACTTAGTTTCCTCACTATAATCTCAAATAATGTACATAGCAATGATGTTGTGTAGACTCTATGGGAAGGAAAACACAACTCATTTCTTTTTACAGTGGGTACCTATTATACACATAGTAGCAAAAGGGTACTCTTTTGACTGGGAAAAGATATTGTCAGACAATTTGGTTCAAGAGATTACAGGATATCAGTTACTAAGAGCCAAAGGGAAACCAACCCAATTTTTCATGACGACTTATATTATGGACGTCGTCTATTTCATGACACCTTTTCCGCTAATGGACTAGAGTTGGAATCCAAATAGCGTCGAACCCATACATATCTATCATTCGAAGCTTTAGGAAGAAAAGGAAAAATACTTCCTTTATGAGATCTGCAACTGGGTAGTGGTTTCGACGGACACCTCAATATATGGCTATCCCCCTCCTAGAATTTCAGACAAAATTGTGACTAACCTAGGTAGAATAGAAGACTGGTATATTGAGGAACACTTCTCTTATATTAGGGTTTTTGGTTGTTCAGTTCCTCCATATGCTCTGCTGCAATTTTTACCAGACCAACTAGTGTGCCGAGAGGTCACATGACAAACTATGCTCGGTGGGAATAACAAGGAGCTCAAAGCAGTACAAAAAAAGGTATGGCCCTCTTTTCCCTTGCAGATTGGTACATTTCCCCTACTTCATTTCAGTCACTCTAAAGTAGCGGTCGCGACCTTGGAAGAAATAAAGCTGGTCATCATTGAATTCAAGAAGCATGACCCACAAAAGGTCCTGGGTAATCACATGACCAACTACAATTTAAAAAGGTATGAACACGAGGATTCTCCTCAAGATGAGATTTTCCGAGGAGCAAGATCCTATCCAAAAGTCTTGAGTTGGGTTCAAGCTCTGCCACTCGATAAAATGATTGAGTTTTACGATTTCCAGAGGCACCGAAGAAGCAGTCTCCCTAAAGTGTTACAAGGAGGAACCCCAACGTCTACAGCTGCACAACAAATAGAGATTCGAAGCTCAGAAGCAGTAAGCTCCAGCGGACAAGAAAACTAGGAAATATTGGAGAAGACTGAGGTGTCGACTCATAAAGAAGAGATCCCATCGACAAATGTATCAAGTGACCAAGCTAAAGATCAAGCAGAGACACTAAAAAAGGAGGGATAAGAAGGACCACTGATTTCACCAGATAAATCAACTACAAATGCGGCTGCAAAACAGTCGCCCACCGAAATTAGCAGCCCTATACAATTCATCACACCGTTTCAATTCAACAGAGGGAATCCAAATGTAGAGGTAATATTCATAGAGGACCTCACATCCATTTCGGTTGAAGAGTTGCCTCCTTCCAATTTATTTTTCAACAAAAAAAGGAAGGTTGTGGTGAAGAGAGAAATACACCAAAGGGAAGGTTCAACTGTCAAAAGACACAGGGTGTTGATTGATGTAGAAGCCTTAGAGGAGGTAGAATTTTTTGAAGAAGTAGCGGGTTCATTGGGGGATTTTGCACAACCAACCACTTTTCAGTCGAAAATTTAAAAGAGCAATTGAAGAAGAAAGATATGCAAATAAGCCAATTGCAAAATCAAATGAAGACTGTAGAAAAGAATGTCTGGAGCAAGGTCAATAAGGAATTTGAGCAGATTAGAGCCAACGACAAACTGGAAATCCAACAGTTCAAATCCAGCCTCGAGGAGATGCACAAGAATATACAGGTGAGCCAGGGATGGGCCACCCAGTAGGGTGAGTTGGTAAGGCAACTGCAAGCCAAGGTAATCTCTACCAAAAACATGATTGTAGATATAGAAGTGTTCCAAGCTCAGGCTTTGGAAGTGCGAAAGGAATTGGAAGCAGCACAACAAATACTTCTCACTAAGGTTGAAACTGTCCAAGATCATTTTCGGGTGATAGATCAAGCATTAAATAACATTT
This sequence comes from Picea abies, assembly GCA_900067695.1. NCBI lineage: Eukaryota > Viridiplantae > Streptophyta > Pinopsida > Pinales > Pinaceae > Picea > Picea abies. Next base: position 22,820 of record CBVK0102130301.1, read on the forward strand.
GTTTAATAGAGAGAGAAGCTATTTCTTCTCAGACTACCTTCCAAGTAGTAGTTATGTCGTCAGAAAAAGAAGGAATAGCTATGACTTCTAGGTTGTCCATTTCGGAACAGACCAGAGGTGATATAATACTAAACGCTTGGGAATCTAGCATAGTTGAAAGAAAGAAAATGGCTAAGGAAGTGAAGGAGTTTTGTGAAGAGGCTTTCCACTCACTCAACAAAGAATCATTAGGCCTTAATAAAGAATATAGCTTTGGAGTACTAGGATAGATTAACATAACAAAAAATCAACTTGACATTAAGACAAATATGGAAGAGGCTCAGGCCGAAATCTCACAGATAAAACATGTTGATATTATTCAGATAAATAGATGGCTAGTGAAGCCTAATCTGCAATTACAGTCTATAGTTTCAGAAGATAGACGAATGGAAGAAAGATTACCTCAATTGGAAAATAAATTATATATTTTTTAGGCTAATAATTTAACAGAGCCCTCCAGGCTGGTGGCACAATTTGTGAGCAGATGTATCAAATGTATTGAGCAAGGAAAAGGTAGCACTACCAGAAACAAATGAGATGACTTGTGTGCATTATCCATTTCGGGGTTGGGGAACTAGAGATAAAAATGCCTCTACCAGCATAATGAGGAGACTGATATAAAAGGTGAAAATGAAGTGTTTCACATTTTACATTTTGCAATTTTTACTATTTCATAAATAAGGGGAATTCCAACCATTTAAGGTTGAGAATATTTTGTATAAATATAACTTTCTAAGGTTAAGCACAAGCTTCTTTTTGTCGTATTGTAACTAAAAAAACTCATCCTTTATGAGTATTAATACAAGTGCAGACAGGGATTCCAAATTTTTTGTTGTTTGAGTTATGTTTCCTCTTTGTATTTCATATCTTATGTTCTCTTTAAGTCCTTCCTAAACAAATGAATGATTACAATTTAGTACAAAAACTATTGTGATTATGTTTCATTAGTATTTAATTAGCAAGCAATTTTTTCTCTGTAGTTGCTATCAACAAATACAAGACATGCCTGTTATTTAGATTACTACATCTTATATTCTTTAAGGGGTGAATTCTACATTTCCTTCTACTATAAACAAGTTCACACTCTTATGTCATTGATGCCTTAGTTTGTTTAATAGTTTTGTAATTTTCTTCTCCTCTTTTGATTTGATAAATTGACTCAGATGACGAAATACGACCTCTGTTCTGTTCAGATATTAATTTCATTTGAGGTTTTCACTTTTACACAACTAACAGAAGAAAAAACACTTTTAAAACAAACTTTCCTTAATTCTTGATTTCTGACATTATTCTTTGAGCCTTAAGATTAATCTGAGGAACAACATATGGTCTAAAATAGGCTCCTAGAGCATGGTACTCTAGACTAGTTAAATACCTACAACAGGTAGGGTTCATAAAAGGAAGTGCAGACAACAACCTCTACATCAAGGTAAGCCAAGATAGTATTTTATTAATTGAAGTTTATGTTGATGATATTATTTTTGGTAGTGATGATGACGGGTTAAGATAGAAATTTACAAAGGATATGCATAATGAATTTGAAATGTCATAAACAAGGTAAGACTCTTCTGTCATTGATGCCTTAGTTTGTTTAATAGTTTTGTAATTATCTTCTCCTCTTTCAATTTGACAAATTGACTCAGACGACGAAATACAACCTCTGTTCTATTCATATATTAATTTCATTTGAGGATTTCACTTTTACACAACTAACGAAAGAAAAATCACTTTTAAAACCAACTTTCCTTAATTCCTGATGCCTGACATTATTCTTTGAGCCTTAAGTTTAATCTCAAGAACAACATCTTTTTGGCGTCGTTGACAGGGACAGAGAGACGAAGTCATTTTTCACTGGGAGAACAACATGGTAAGTTTCTTTCTTTGATAGTGAACAAATATAGAATACAGTATTAAGGCTAATTTTAATTTTCACTTGGCGACTCCACTACTAATAAACTAGCATCTAGTCAAAGGAATACCAGAAAAAATTCGGATGATAAGCAGACCACGCCCGTATCTGACCCCGATTTTTTTTTAAAATAAGGGGATACCTTAAGCAGACCACTACTTCTACAATTAAGGTTTATCAACACAAACCCACACGTTTAGTACTAAGGTTCCTTCTGAACAGTTAACTCCATAAGAAATTTCCACCCAAATCTATTTCAGAGAAACATCGACTAATAGAGTTGAAGATGAAATCATAAACCCTGATTTGGTTTTACCTAAGATTAAGACCTAAACCGATCCAATTTCCTCCTTTTCTAATAAAGGAAAAATACCCATCTTGATACTTGCTTCGATTGATATTCCATCAGTCCCCGAAATAAAATTTTCAGCTTCTCGAAGTTTCAAAGAACATACCTTACACTCTAATTCGACTCTTGCTGGATCTCCCATTTATATATCTTGCAATTCTTAAGACCCTATCCCTCATCTCTCTTTTCCCCCCTTTTCCAATTTTCTGTCTCATGGAAATCAGTTCTGAGAACCCCTTTCGCTTCATCTCGAAGTAACCCAAAGGTCACTGCACATCT